>CAOLHI010004017.1:0-137366 GCA_948474755.1 Ctenosaura bakeri
CCAGTGCAGTGAAGGAAGAACTGAAGTACTGGCAAAAACTGCGGCATGACTTGGAAAGAGCACGGCTCCTCATTGAATTAATTCGTAAACGTGAGAAACTCAAACGTGAGCAGGTAAGGAGAAGCATGACTTGGTGATCTGTTAACGATGTCCCCAGGCATGATTATTTCAGTTGGCTATAGGATAATTATATTGTCCATGCAAACATGGTTGTTGTTGTGTACCTTCAAGTCACTTCTGACTTAGGTTGATCCTAAGGCACCACCATCATGGGGTTTTCTTGGGAAGATTTGTTCAGGAGGGTTTACCATTGCCATCTTCTGAGGCTGAGACAGAGTCACCCAGTTGGTTTCCATGGCTGAGCGGAGATAAGAACCCTGGTCTCCAGAGTCCAGTGCTCAAATCATTACACCATCTTGGCTCTTCGTTTCAAATATACACACAATTAATGTGGGTAGAGGTGATTTAATACTGTTGAGCAGAACTGCTGCAAGTTTTCATGAAGTAATGAAGAATTGCTTTAATGTTCCAAAAAATTCCAATCCTAAACATGTTTATTTAGAATCAAGCTCTACTGAACTAAGTGGAACTTATTGCTAAGTACGTGTGCACAGGATTACAATTAGATTCTGAAATCAGTCAGATACTTCCCTATGTCAGACAAACTGCATACAAACTTGCAAGTGTGCATGTGCACACAGAGTCCAATAAAAGATAGTATCTGGCTGGCTTCACAATCTGTTCAGGTTGGTGTACAGTTGATAATAAAGCAACAATAAAATACAAAAAAGATAAAAGCACATATTTTGATTCATGAAGTCAGTGAAGTCTACCAGAGCTGTAATGGATGGAAATCATACCACTTTCTAGTTATTGGACTTCAGTGTTCCTCACCATTCCCTGGACTAGATAAGGCTGCTAAGATTTGCAGTACAACAACATCTAAAGGGTTACATGTTTCCTGTCTCTACCACAAAATAGGCTACATCTCTCTATATCTCTTGAGGCCCTGAGATCCTCAGGAGGGGCTTTCTCTCAGTCGCATCACATTCACAGGAATGGTTAGTGGGGATGTGAGATAGGCTTAGTGGGTGCCCAAGGTTGTAGAATTTTTTATCTTAGCAGAGCAAAATGGCGCCCTCATTGCTGTCCTGTCAGCAAATACTTTTTTTATTCTGATAGGAGTTTTGAGAATTAAAGATCTTAAAGAAAAGGATTTTAAAGAGGGTGCTGTATGTTTTAACTGTACTGGTTTTTAATTTGCTTTTTATCATTTTAATTGTATGTTTTAAATTGTTTTTAATGTTAATAATTTATTCTGGTTAAGTGTTGATCTATTTGCATATGTAATCAATCTTGAATCCCAGTCTTGAGGAGGGGTATAAATACAATTAATGGAAATAGTAAAAGCAATAATAACCATAATAACAGCAACAACAACTGAAATAGCTTATAAAGTATATTGAAGTGCCTGTTGCTGAGAGAACAGAGGGGCTTGTTCTAAGCAAGCTTCTTAGGAAAGAGCAATTCACAGAAAAATCATCACAAATGAAAAAGCCTTCTGTGCAGTCACCACTTGCCTAATCTTGGATCACAGGGGGATCAGAAGGCGGGTGTGTGTGCGTCTCACCTGAGGAACAAAGTGTTTGGACTTGTTTTTGTGAAAGAAGGTACCTGGATTTCAGACTGTTAAGGCTTGATTGCCACTGCTTATTTTGAATTACGTCTGGAAGGGAAATGGCAGCCAGGATAACTGTTAAAAGATGTATTTTCTGTAGCCAAATTGCAGCTAGCAATAAGAAGCTATCTTCTTGGAAGCATTCAATTATCTAAGAAAGCTTTATGGCTCATCTATGACTCCTTGCAGTGCAACTGCAAAAGAAACTGCAAGGGCATGGATAACTGTGGCAAGCTTATTTCTGTCCCAGAGGAGTCACAATTTCTATATGAGCTACAGTTGATGAAAAGCAGTTTTCTGTAGATTTATCCATGACCTGGTAACCTATTGTGTCGTGATTGCCATTTGGATGTCAGAGATAAACAGCAAACCTCATAATTTTGAAAGAAAGAGTATTCCTATCCAAAACAGATTTGATTCCTGATCAAATGAGCATCAGAATTGGGATTAATGTCAAAAGATAATATGCTTTTGAACTGTATAGGATTTTTCTTCCAATGAGGAAGAGATTAATGAATCTTGAAACTCTACTAATCTAGTCACCTGGATCCCTATCACTCAGAGGGTACTCTGAGCCTTCCTTAAAGCAAAACCACAATAATTTTTTCTTTTAAAATGGCATGTACTTTTTTCCTTTACAGTTGGCTAGTTCATTGTTACTGCCAGGGTTGGTCCAAGGCTCATTTAGATCTTATAATGGCTTCCTCACTCTTTTTTATGGTAAGGACTGACTTGCTTGTCAGACTAGTTAGTTATTACTAGTTGATTAGTTTTAACACATGTGGCATTTGTATGGTTTGTATGATTTTTTTCATTGGATATATCTTTATTCTTTATTACAAATGTTTATTGCCTCTCAACCCATCAAGACTCCTTGAGGGTTGCAGCATCACACATACTTTAAAAACAGATTAAAACAATTTTTGAAAGTCAGTTTTAGCAACATTAAAACGGTCCCAAAAGCCAATCTTGGTTTTAAGGACCAAAGGCCGTGTGAAACGGTAGAATCTTGATTGCTTACTAGAGCTGCAGTAGAGAAAAGACCAGTCTGATTTGCCTTGAAAGAGAGTTCCATAACATAGATGCAGATATAAAGAACACCTAGTCTCATCTTCTCACCATCCTAGCCTCTTGGCAACAAGGTCTCTGGGCAGGCTCTAAACTTGCCATAGAAAATATATAGAGCAAGACACTCCAAGTTCTTACTCAGCTTAAGATGCACATATCTCATAGGAGGCTGTTCTAATATTTATACTATGTTTTGTATGAGGCACAAAAATGTGTTCTTGAAATATACGATCCTGTTTGGTATATAGGCCATTTCATGCATTTTAGAGTGATGAAAGAAGCTCTTGTCTTGTCTTTCTCGAGAATTACTTTATGCATTACTTTTCTAATGTTTTAAGATTGATGAGTGGGCCAGTCATTTTAATTACATATGGTTATTGGAAATTATTATTTCAATTTCTGATTTTCAGGTGAAAGTCCAGCAAGCTGCTATGGAGTTACAGCTCACACCTTTCAATGTGCTGCTGCGAACAACACTGGATCTACTGCAGGAAAAGGATCCAGCCCAGATCTTTGCAGAGCCTGTAAATCTAAGTGAGGCAAGTACCTAGAATGATAGTTAAGTTTGACCTGAAGGCATATTCAGTGGTGAGACAATACCAAAAGTGAAAATTATGTGGCCCACTGGCTGTTGTTTGACTGCAACTCCAAGTTTGACTATGTTGACTATTGGTGATGAGAGCTGCAGTCCAACATCTGGAGGGCCCATCTTATTTCCCTCACTGGATTATGCAGTACTATAATTCCTGAGAGTAACATGTTGTTGGACTGCTCATGCTGTTCTATAAACAAAACTTCCCTGGGGTGTTTATGGAGAAGGCTTCCTAGCTGTTTGAGCTGGGGCACTGTTTTGAGGAAGTTAGTCATTGCTGTTCAGCAAGTTAATGTTATTTTCCAGACCTGAATGGGATATGACTTAACTGGTGATATTGTTACGCATTTGTGCTCTACCCCAGTGCCAGTGAAAGGACATTTAGAGTGCTTGTGATATGTATGCTGTGGTTGCCTAGTAAATGATTTTTGTAATTGTACAGGTTTTATATGTTTAGGTTCCAGATTACCTAGAATTCATTTCCAAGCCAATGGATTTTTCTACTATGAGGCGGAAGCTGGAGTCCCATCAGTACCGATCACTGGATGAGTTTGAGGAGGACTTTAACCTTATTCTTACCAATTGCATGAGGTATAATTCTAAAGACACGGTTTTCCATCGAGCAGCTATCCGGCTCAGAGACCTTGGAGGGGCAATATTGCGACATGCACGGCGGCAAGCTGAAACTATTGGCTTTGACCCTCAAGTGGGGATTCACTTGCCAGAATCACCAAAGACAGAAGATTTTTACCGTTTTTCCTGGGAGGATGGTGAGTTTTTATTGGGGATTTTTGCTTTAATAATAAAAAGAAATTTAAAACAATACTGCCATGCATGTAAATATTGATAACTCAAAAATCCACTTTGGAAGCAACAGCTCATGCAACAGATTTAATTTTGTTTATCCTAATCCAGACCTCACTTTACCATTGATCACATGAAGTATTTGATCTCTCTTTTTCTTATTGGCTTTGTGCTCTATTTTCTTCATATTCTTGGAATGTCATTCTGAAAATTTTCACATGTTTATGCTGTGAAGTTCAAAAGTAGCGTTGGTACTAACTATACAGAGTTGCGCCTTTGATAGACTAAATCGCTGAGGAGTTCAGAGAATCTCTCTCTTAATTAAGAATCTAAAGAATAATCACACACTTTCTTGTCCTGGATAAGAGAATTAATACATCAAGATACAATACTGAGAAAATGGTTAATTCGAGATGTTTCACATTTCAGGACATTTTGCAAGGTGGTTGCTTGCATTAAAATCTGAGCAGGGAGAAGGCTTGTGTGTGAAACCCATTTTTGTGTGTGCAGAAAAGAGTGTTTATTGCTGTGTATGCAACATATAAGAAGGACTTTTTGTGCAAATGAATTTATTGCCATAAAGCCCCATAATAGAACATGAAAACAGAAATTCTCATAATCTCACGCAGCATTGAGAAAACTTTTGAAGTACTAATTCTTTTATTCAAGAACAATATAAGTAAAAATTTACACCACTGTTATTGGCATGATGCCCTGGTGATTGGCTCTTTACCGTATTGCTTTCATCCTTACAGTTGATAACATTCTTCTTCCTGAAAACCGAGCTCATCTTTCCTTGGAGGCACAGCTGAAGGAGCTTCTGGAAAAACTGGACATGGTGAGCACCATGCGGTCAAGTGGTGCTCGAACCCGCCGCATCCGCCTGTTGAGACGTGAAATCAACTCTATCCGGCAAAAACTGGCCCAGCAACAGAACAAAACCATGCCAAATGGAGAGCCAGCTCCATGGGAAGAAGGAGTCGAAAAAATGGTACATAGAGAACAGGATGAAGAAAAGGAGAAAGGTGAGAAATTTTTCCAGATCTTTAAAAGAAGCAATTCTGTAAAGGGAGTTCTCTGAGGATTAGCTGAGTAAATCAGAATGCCATGGGGAATCTATGCACATGAGTCCCATACCACTCTTAGGGAGAAGTCACTGATTAATGACTGCTTTTAACACAACCTCAAAAATCATCTAAAAATATGGAGGGTATCAGAAATGTTCTTAATATTTTGTGGCCTTATATTGAAATGTATATTCTTGTACAGTGGACCCAAATGTTAGGAAGAAATCAACAAATATTGCTTACATTTGCCAGTCTTGAATCTTTATGTTGCAATCTACAATCCAGTTATGCTGATATCTCTGGAGCATACTTAGAGTCTGTAGAGTATCTGGTAAACAAAGCTAGCTTAAGATGTTTTCTTTTCTGAGATAAAAGGCAAGATGTTTTTCTTCTTTGTGGTCTCTGCCATTCACACAGATGGTCATCTTGCACCTGCAAAACTACATTTTGGAAACCTTTAGAGCTTAGCAGTCTTTCGCAGTCTTTCCCCAAACATGTTCCTTGTCCCTTTACACCTAATCAACTTAGTTCTAGTCTGCTGCATGTGCAAGGTGAGACCAAGAGGGGAGGAGGGCATGTTGTACAAGTTCACAGTTGACTACTCAAAGAACCACAGTTATAGGTAAGCAACCTGACTTTCTCCTCTGTGGTCTCTGTGACTTACACAAATGGGAGACTAGCAAACTACTGATCTAGAAGGTGGGACAAAGTCATGCCAAACTAAGGAAAGTACGTTGCCTGGTCCCTACACCTCAGATCCAACTTATAGTGGGAAACAAATGTGGAAAGATGGAACCATGTTGCAGCCTTTCAGATCTCCTTCAGCAGGATACCCACCAAAAAAGCTGAGGAAACCGCTATAGCAATAATGGAATAACTTGTAATAGTTTCTGAAACCAGAAAACTGGTTAATTGGCAGGCTAGCCAGGATGATCTTTTTGTGTGAGTTTGCAGATGACCACTCAAAGAACCACAGTTCAAGGTAAGCAACCAGTCCTTCTCTCACATTCCATGCACTGAAGCCATCCAGCCTGGAATTTGAATCCTACTGCAGTGCTTGTTGCCTCTGTTGCATCTGATGGTAGGAGAACAGCTTGAGGGGTACAAGACAGATTGTTTGGCATTCATACAACCCAGTCCTCCTATAACTTGCTGCCATGCCCCAGTCCCAGGATCTGCTATTTAAAGAAGCCACCAATGTTGCATGAGTAGGGCTCATTCAAAGTTGTCAGTGGCTCAGCGTGGACAGACAGCTTTAACAAAATGTGTTTAAAACTTTCAGTCCAGTTTTTTTCCAAAGGTTCCAACACTAAAAGCGTTAATTGATCTCCTTGTCAATCTCATCTGAAAGAGGTTGTATACTATACATAATATTCTGAGGAAAATGTCAGTCTCATATCCATACTGTCAGCTGCTGGATACATACTTTTAACTGTGAATGTTCTTGCATGAGATTCTGAGGCAAATATAGAATCATAGAGTTGTGAGAGACCACAACGGCCATAGAGCCCATCCCCCTGCCATGCAGGAACACACACTTAAAGCACCCTTAGCAAATAGCCATCCAGCCTCTGTTTAAAACCTAATACAGTATAATACTAAAATCCAAAGAAGTATAACACAAAATCCAAATGATTCTGAGTAGGTGAAGGCAAGGAACCTTGAATTGTGGCCTCATGATCACCTGTGAATCATAGACAAGGGATGTGGAAGCTTTGGCCTTCCAAATGTTTTGGACTTCGGTTACCACAGGCTCCAGGCAGCATTGTCAACAGTAAGGAACAGTAGGTTTTCTAGTTCAAAGCATCTAGAAAGCCAAACGTTCACCACTCCTGACATAAGCAGTTACAGAATAGTGCCCAAGTGATTGTAATGAGCCAGTGTCTTTTGAGCAGGGGTTGACACACCATGAAGGAGGACATATAGTTGAAAATAATAGCCAGAGAAGCAATCAGACTTGGCTTTTATGATAAAGTAGGCCAGTGAGTTTACCTGGAATGCCATTCTCAAGGCAATTACACAGGAAGAAGCTGTTTTGGACACTGTATCTCACCACTTTCTACTGAAAAAAACTTTTTTTAAAAATATCCTTGAAAAACAAAGACAGTTTACCTGAATTTTAATGCCATGAAATAAAACACAGATAATTTTGACTGATAAAAAGTTAGCATGTGCTGGTTGGACATTTTATTGAGCAGTTCCGGATGGATGGTTCCTTGTGCTAATAGTCAAAAGGCACTCTGTGGCTATTCCATCTTCCACTGCCTAATAGTTTTTTGTAGTAAGATAAAATATTTCAGGAGCACTGAAAAAACACAGGAGGGTTGCCAATGGAAGATGTCATCACCAGATCCTTTTTAAAATCCCATTCTTGAACCAGGGTGACTTTACAATGAAGATCTGCCCTGGAAGCCCCCATTATTAGACCTCTGTAGTTGCTGTTTACTTCTGCAGTGTTCTAAACTCCAAAGGGGTTGAGTTATTGAGGGTATCTCTCTTCTTTGAATTAGCATATAGATAAACCTCAGTTAATAAAGTAGATATATTCCTGAGCATTACTTCTTTAACAGAGAATTTGATACCAGAGGCAGAAATAACATGGAAACAATAGTGATCGATTCCTACACCACAAAAAAGAAGAGCAGTTCAGCAAGTTTTAGCAAACTTTTTATTTAAAGTTAACAATGCATACAGGTGAAATGAAACAACCAGGTCAGATAAGCCTCGGATAAGTAAACAAATGCATTTTGAACCTTCCAGAGACCACTTGGGATCACTTTCTTTCATCTGTGTTTTCTTCTCTTATGACTTCCATTTGAAACCTACAGTCATTTTAACATGCTAAGTGGAGCTTATCATACACTCTCATCCTGTTTATCTCTGTTTTGCTGTTCACATGTGCTCTGTAAGGAATCTGGTGAGGCAGCTGGTACTTACCTTGCTTGTAGGCAGGCAGCTACAGTAGGATCAGCTAGAATAGAATCTCATTCTTTCCTAGCTAAAGTTTACTACATTGTTTACTGCAGACATGCTGCTGCAGCATAACACTGAAAGTCTGTGTTTCTCCAGCCCTCCTTCACCTTCTTCCCAATCCAATGCTGCTAAAAATATTTCCAGCTAGACAGAGAACAAGAAGAAAAGAGGAATTCAGCCATGAAAAGACTTTGTAAAGAGAAGCTTCTTTGTCAGGGGCTGAACTTGAGTTAACAGAGGCACGCCTCCATCTGCCACAGAGAAGTGAGCCCTTTGTGTAGTATTCTACATTCGTTACAGAGCACTCTGATGCTATGTGGGGGGGGAATGGCCCTTGGTGCCAAATGGCTAATGAAAAGTAAATTAGAAGTAAAAGGAAAAGAAAAGAACTAAAAGAAAAGTAAACTAGAAAAACACTAATTTCTGTTTATAGAACTGAGTAAATCTTTGCAAAACTGCAATTTCAGCTGTAGATACTGTTTTCTGATTTCTAGAAAGTTCTTGTTTGTAAGGCTCAAAAATAGAAAGCAGATGACAAAGTGACATGACATAATTAGGACAAGCCATAAAAATCATTTTCTGTATCCTAGAGAAGAAGAGATTATAGTAATAGAGGCACTAGAGTTAGCATCAGCAAGCAAGCAGCAACATAATTGAAACTGAGGTTTTCCAAAGGCAGGGATGGGCAAACTGTGGGAGGCTAGTGGGCCGTGTTTGTCCCCTAGGTCACCTTGGAGGCTACATACCCCCACTGCAAAAAAATCTGAAATATTTTTTGTTCCCAAATCTCCACCAAAGCCATCAAGAGGCTATGGGGTACATTTTTGCCATGTTCTTAGTCACTTTTAGTTCACTTCCAGATTCTTTTTTTTAAAGAAACAGCCTTTCTTGTACCCAAATGCCATAGGAGCCCGCTCCCCCAAATGTGATAAAGCTGTTGCCACATCCTTTGGAAAGCATTTGGAGACATTTGTTTGATCCTTGAGGGCCATAAAAATGCCCCAGAGAACATATGCAGCCTGTGGACTGCATTTTGCCCACCCCTGCCTTAAAGGATCATAAAAAATAGTGAAAATATTACCTAAGAGGTATCAGTACCTCCACAAGGTAAGTGTTAGCAATAAGTGCAAGATGGGGCATAAAACTACATTTCTGTCGTGGATATATGAGAGCATATATGACCTGTATAAAGTAAATGTGTTTTCAGAGGAGGTGCAGCTCCTTTATAAGAAATATTGTCCTTGATTAACAATGTTTGAGATCTGTACAGTTTGTTTGTTTTTTCTGATAGGACAAAAACAAATGATTTGGAACATGAAAGTTTGGCTGATAGCTATCAGTTCAGATGACACAAGTTTCCTGATACTTACGATGTACTCCTTTCTATCGAGAGGCCACTCGTGTGCTTATGTTTTACAACAACTTATACTTCTCAGTAAAAGCAGAGAAATAGTAAAGCCAAATTAATGAGTGGTGTGTGAATCACAAAACTAATGATAGTACTTCCACATATATTAGCCTTGGGGGTCTGCAGTATATGATGAAGACTGAGTTTCATTCCTTATGATAGGCTGTACATATAAAGAAGGAAAATGCAGGAATTTTTTTCTGTTTAAATATACCATTCTCAAATATAAAATCATATTCTCAGTATTTCACCCATTTTATTTTCAAAAGAAATCAAACAGTGGAAAACATGAGAAGCTATTTAGAATGCAATCATATATATGTCTACTTAGATGTTAGTTCCATTGAGTTCAATGGGGCTGACTTTGATGTAAGTAAGCAGTAGGATTATAGCCTTACAGTGGGATGTTACTAACTACACCTACTGAGATGTACAAAGATGTTATTAACTACACCTACTGAGGAAAGATCAAAGTCCAACTCAAATAACATTATTGTTTGTAATGATGTCATATATATCAGCAAAATGGGTTATAATTGGTCAATGTAATAAAGCAGTAAGGTCTCCATCCACAGGATGTTTTATGTCTGCCCAGAACTGGTCTAAGTTATTTCAGTATGCTTTATAATCCTTCAAAACTTCTGATTAATGAGGCAAAAACTGTGTCTTCATCAAAGCTCATTGTAAATTCTATGACTTTCACATTCATTGCCACTTTATGAACAACTCACTTCACCCAGTAATCCAGCCAGCATAGTAGAAAGCTCTGTCCCTCTTTAATGGAAAATATAGTCCTTGAAACAGAAAGAATAGGGAGCATAGTCACTTCTGGGATTGCTGGAGATGTTCCCAGAACCAACATGTATCCAGAATGGCTGTGATTGCTGAATGTCCTCTCTTACTGCTTGCCTTCTTTTTCTTCCTGGTACCTGCTGTTTTCTTACAGTATTTGTCCAGTTCCAGAAAGCACTATCAGCAGCCACTCCCAAGTTATTAGAAGTTTCCACTTCTCCATTCCCATGTATGCATTTTTAGAGCTCCTGTAATTCTGTCCATTACTGATTGCTTAGATACTTAGGTTAAATTCTGATTGCTCAATAACTCAGTTATACTGATGTTGTGTTCGTATGGAACAACCAAAGGAAAGGGAGATAGAATTTGCTCAAGCAGTCAGAAAGACTGAAAAGACTGAACAAAGGGCAGCATTCTGTCCCCTAATGCTTCCGAAAGCCAGATGTAAGAACTGATAAGGGCTTTAAAATGCTTATTTACATAAGAAACTTAGTGTTTTTCCGTTTTTCCTCCCTGGTCTATTGATATAAGAATGGGAATCATGAGATCCTCCAGATGTCATAGTGCAGCATCTCCCATCCTTCTTCACCATTGGCTGTGCTGATGAGAGCTGATGGAGGTTGTAGTCCAATAATAGTTGGAGAGCTACACATTATGAACCCCCCTTTTAGCAATAGATTGCAAAAGGTTTATTTATGTATGTATGTATGTATGTATGTATGTATGTAACATTGATATCTGATCCTCCCCTCCTGCTTTTTAAATATAGCATGAGATTTTTAATATTTTCTCACACATCATATAGTCTCAGACTTCTAGAGCTCTCCAAAAGGGTGTAAAAGTTAGGCAATCCAATTGTGGACTTTGTAGCAACAGAAAGCACTAAGCAGCTGTTGATGGAAAGTATATAGGCCATCTTAAGGCCAGGCTATGGTTGCAACACATGTAGGACTACTGGGACTCGCAGCAGTCTCTCATTTGCTGCAACTGTGGCTAAATTAGGAGTCCTATAGAGTCCTAATTTCTTCTCTGAGGGACAGTTGTTTGTTTTATTTTATGGGAGTCAGGGGGAGAAGTTACTTTGAAAAGTTCTGTGTCTTCTCCTGCAGGCATCCCCACACACCAACTAACAAAATTGGCCTTCTGTGGGAGCCTAAAATATTATTATTAACTATTAGCCAAGAAATTTAAGACTATCGTTATTTTCAAGCAATGTGTTAGAAAGGGTGTTTCAAAACAGATGTCACCCAGTTTTATTATTTTGGCTAATTGGTAACAATGTGTGGTTTAAAAGTGTACCACATTCTTTTTAATTAGAGATAAGAGGTTGTTTGGTGTACTTTGGCTTTGGAGGCTGCTTGGTTAGTTTGAAGAATGATTTGTTTCCCTGGTAATATCCAAAGTATTGTACAGATGGCATTCTGTGCGAGTATAGAAGCAGAATGGTACAAGGGGGAAGAATGTAAGTTACTCTGATCCCATTCCACCAAGAATTGAGATGGAGTCCTCACAGACATACAAATGTTAGAGAAAAAGGAAAGCTCAGTGGGGAGAAAGCTGAGACCTGGACTTGTTTCATTGGCAAGCTCTGGATATTGTTGGTAACTGTAGTACAAGGGACAACAACAGAGATTTAAAAGCAAAATAATATTAAAAAAAATTCCCTACTGACTTGCAATAGGATCTAGGCCCTTTTTGGATCTGACCCCCAGCCCCACCCCGGAGGTCTTCCCATATCTTTTGTTCCTTCTGTGCTGTAACAGAGATAGACAAAAGATGTGAAAGTCCAAAAAAAGTGAAAAAGAAGAATAGGGATATAGAATGCAGCCATAATCTTTAGCCTATTTTGGAAGTAAATCCCAATAAATTCAATAGAATTTATGCTTGAATATCTGTAGGAGAACTATCTTGAAGAGCATTATTGGGTAAATTAGAGAATGTCGCTGGCTCTTGTGAGGTTGAGAATATTTTTCTCCTGCAGCGTGTCATGGTTGTGATCCATCCTTGCCACACACCTACACGCGTGCACACATACACACGCACACTGCTTTCCTTAAGGGTATAGAACAAAAGATAGCCAGTACAGTGACTAAGCAATGAATAAACCCATAGCAAAGGTCAAGAAGCTGTGATCCATTCTTTGGGAAAATACTTTCTAAAATGTTCAAGCAGATTCTTTTTCTCTTTAGCAGATGACACCAAGCCCCCACTTCCCCCCCCCCTGGAGCCCACAGGACCTGCACCCTCCCTATCGGAGCTGGACTCTCTGCAGGACCCTCCAACTCTCAAACCCATTAGCGAAAGCAAGTCCTTGAAAAGACTACATAAACGCCTGAAGTCCGAGGGTGAGCTCTTTGATAAGAAGACGCTGCAGAGGGAGAGCCACGCCTTCCAGCGCTTGCTAAGCGACAACGGCCTGAACGGATTGGCCCTTCAGGCCACGGGTACTTCTGCCAGCCCCCCGTTTAGTGGAGTGGGCAGGCGGACTTCTGTCCTTTTTAAAAAAGCCAAGAACGGGGTGAAACTGCAAAGAGGTCTGGACTGCCCCCTTGAGAATGGAGAGGACCACAGCCAGAGTGGGCAGCTCTCCCCCTCCAGCATAGAGGGCGAGCGGCCATCCCGGAAACGGCCACAGAGTGGGAGCTGCAGCGAGAGCGATGGCGAGAAATCCCCCAGTCAGGCAGGAGTGACAGGTGACTCCCCTGAGCTTTCATTCCTCTGATGTCTTAGAAACTCAGGAATCCCCAGAGTAGGGGTGTTTTGAAGTTATGTGACTTGCCTACTGGCAAGAAAAATCCTCCACAACTCCATAGCATCACACATTTTCCTGAAACTCTTTCGTAACCAGTTCTGCCTAGTGGTCCCAACACATAAGTTCTAATAAAAACAACGAGTTTTATTTTTCTGAAAGGTGAGGGGAAGCAGCAGATGATCTTGTATTATGGAGATTAGATTTATTGATCTTTACATCTATGGGTTGTTTGGGAATTTTTTTACTTGAAACAGCTAGTCTGTATTTGTAAGGGGGTGTAATATCTGTGAACTCAATATGTAGAGGGGAATTGCAAATTTATCATGCTTTTGTGGGGAGAAGGGACAGTGTGAGCTCTCTTTGTAGGAGTTTATAGCTCCTTTATAGCAGTGAATCTTGGTTGTATTTTTTTTAAAACATCAAAACAAGTGTTATGGAAAGTTTGCTCCACTCTTCCACACTGCTTCTTGCTTCTGACCTGGTGTAAATATGCACCAGAACAGAACAACCTGACATTCAGTGAGTCAGTATTGATTTGATGATAATGTAAAGTCTGGAGCATCTGGCAGAGGGAGACAGTGCAGGAGATTTCACCTATTTATAAGGTCTAGTTACCAAACAGCAAGATGGCAGGATTGATCTGAATGTGTTCTTAAACTCAGGGCTTGTTCATCATTTGGATACCCACCACTTGGTAACTCACAAATGAATGTGTGATTTGATTTCACTTGAAAACTTAGTTGTTCAGGCAAATTCCAAGGAGATCGCTATGTCAGCCTGTTTCAATATATAAAAGAGGAAAGGTAGCAGGTAGTGCATGGGAAGGGTCTTAATGGCACTTGTCAGGATGATTTATCTTAGCTTGAGCTTTCATGGATTGTCACCTACTTCCTCGTATGCACTGATGAGGTGCAATATTCTGGCCTTAGGTGTGTATCCCAGGTGTTTTGTGCTCCGTCAGTGCCTCTGAAGGTGGATTCTAATCCACAGAAGTTCATGTTAAAATAAATCAGTTAATCTCAAATGTGCCACAAGACTGTTCCTTGCTTCCTTCCATTGTTTTTATAGTATTTGAAGTGGTAAAGGAAGTTCAACCAGTGGTGCTTTGTCTGTGATGACTGATTCATATATACTTGTCACCATTTGTTGCTGCTGTCATCAAGTGAACCAGAAGACTGTACCTAAGAAGGCATGGCAAAGATAGATTGACAATAGTAAAGAAACCTTAGTGCCTTCTCCCTTTGCCCTCAATCTTGATGTATTCTTCCAATATGACTTAATAATAGCCCATATGTCTTCTCAGTTACTGAAAAGGAGGACAAATTCTGAATCTGAGAGTTGTAATCCAGTATCGTTTGGAAGGTTTTTGGTTATGGAAGGCTACTGTGGGAAATGTGCGTATGTTTCATATGGTCATGTATTTATATCTCAAAGACAGATAGTGAATTACAATGTTTTAAAACCAGAATCACTGAAATCCAAAATAGAATACCAAGAAAGAAACCAAGATCCACATTCTAGTGAAAAAATCCCCAAAGGATTTAACAGTTCTAGAAGACACTCACCTTCTCAGTGGGAGAGAATTCCATAGAAGGCTATCACTGATAATAGTTTTCTTCTGCTTTAGCAGATTGAGTTTGCATAAGACATGAGGGTGCTCCTTAGTTAATTATGCAGATTATTACGAGATATTAGGGGGAATACCATCTTCTCATTTTCTAAGGCATTATGTCAGATGTACTATTACTAAGTGCATCTGAATTCTACAGAGTGAACGCACGCTCTGAAATATTTGTGTAATAAACTTCCAGTGACCAAATTGTGCAGCAAGATAAGGGTCTAGGTTTGCACTTACAATAGCTAGTTTCTTTGTTGGCTGAAGTGCTTTAAAGATTGGCTGTGGAGGTGAGTTGTTTTCTCACTGTTCGCCTTATTATGTGTGTTAAAGCAGTTTGGTTTCCTTTTATTGGTGTGATGTTTATCATGGAAGTGGTAACTTATTTTGTTTTGAACTATTATGCTAGGCTTGTAATACTAGTTCAGCATTATAAGAATCAGTATTCATTGATTCCCATTTGAAACATTTATTTTACAGCTTAGTAGCTTATTGGACTGGACTGCAGCATGGGTAAAGAGAAAAGGATGGTATTGAGACAATCGAAATACTGTAAATTTTCAATATTTTCTTAAAATATTAGATTTCCCCCCTTTCTTCCATCTCTTGCCATACATGTGTTCCTACTTTTATTAAATCTCCTTAGAAACTGCATAGTGAACTTCAGGAAGTTTTCTGTCTTCTTTTTGTTACAATTAAACATTTCTCAGGAAAAATAATGAAAAGTTTAATTGGCAGAATTAGCTGAAATTAGACAAGAAAAAGTCAATTATAACATGAGAACATAAGAACCCTGTTCAATCAGTCTAGCATTTTATTCATGCAGTGCCCACAAACAGTACATAAGTACAACTGCATATTCTTGTTTGTTTTCAGCCAGAACTGGTGTTTGAACATATCTAACCTCTGATACTGGTGGTAGTATATAGTTATCATGACCTGAATTTATTTAATCCCTTTCAAAAGTTGTTCTGTTTGGAATCCATCCCTGTATCCTGTGGTATTCAGTTGTGCCTTCCTTTTGTGTGTCCTAAATACTCTGTCTTCCAGCTTTGTTGGATAAACTCAGGTTCTGGTATTATTTGAAAAAAAATTCTGTATCTTCTTTCTTTACATTATGCATAATTCTGCAAATGTCTGTTGAGCCCCTTTCCCTTGCACATGCTTTCATTGTAAGCTGAAAAACCCAAACGTTGCAAACTTTTCTTTCAGGATTATTGGTGCAATACTCTTATATTTCTAGTTGCACTCTTCTGCAGCTTTGGTTCTACTGCAGTTTCTTCCATTTTGGAAATACTATTTTCAGCTCTTCATACCTCTTTTCTATTTTTACCATACTGAATCATTTGGTGTCACCTGGAAACCTTGCCACCTTACTGTACATGCCTAACTTTGAGCTATTTATGCACAACTTAAAAAAACACCAGACCTATTACAGATATTTTGGGGACCCCATTCCTTACATTCCTCCATTGTGAGAACTGTTTTTCCCTAGTTTTTTTTTCCTTGATTGGGAGAAGGATAGCTGCCATAAACAGCTTCTAGAAATTCAGTCAGAAAATTATTATGCCTGTACCAATGCTCTGTATTTCATGTTTTAACATTTCTCTTTGCCCCTTGTTGTCCTGTCACATGCTGACTTATATGTGGGCCGCTCTTTTGTTTTTGTTTGTTTATTTTTAAACAAAAAATTATCAAACATGTAGAAGGCAGTTTATACAATTTGTTTAAAACAAATAGTTACCCTATAGAGAAAGGAAGATGATGCCCAAACATGATGATGATGATTTTTCATTGTGGGTTAGCAAACCTGTTGGGATTATGCAGGAGCAGAAACAAGCACATACATCCCTAAAGGAAAAGTAATGAAGTACCTAGGGGATTTCTGCACAATGGAATAGGAGTGTTTTCAGCATACAAAACCAACGTTTTAAAAGGAAACACATAACATCCCACCTCACCTCCAGTTATTAGTTTGGCAGTGATGAAACAATAGCTGGATAATGGACATTCCAAACTTTAGTTCAGTGGACCATAAGGAACAATGCATAAAAATTAGTAGTTCTTTCATGAAACACTAGTGTTTGGGTAGAATTAAATATGGAAGTAGTGCACAAGTTAAGAACATGATACAAACCTAAGGACACAATGATCAGGTAAAAGTTATGCAAAAAACGGCTGGTATAGACGTACCTACAAACTGAAACTTCCTTCCCATCTGTAATCTTAATAAGTTAGCTGATGATATGTACAAGCCAGATGCAAATACAGGCAAGATCTGAGTTATATTTACTTGAAAAGATTGCTTATGGTAGCCTTTTGTTAGGAATGACCTCTAAAATGCATTATGTTAGCCTTGCAAATTCTGTATTTTTATTTCTTTCCCTCTCCTTTAAAATATTTGTCTCCAGCAAAAATCCAATTTCTAGAAAGTTTGGTTAAACTGACAATAATAGTTAAGGTTCACTGATGTGTCTACAGAGTAGTTATGAAGGGTGACAGATATGCCTACAGTTTATTCTGGCCTATATAGAACATAGATACCTTAGTTTTATTCCACTAAAGCCCTACCTGGTGTAGCTGGGGGTGCTTGCAGGATCAACCATGTAATCTAACTTGTACAAGTAATTTCTCTGAGCTCACAAAAAGTATCTAATTTTTCTGAGATGTCTGTTTCGTCCTATTTCCCATACTTGTATAATATACAAGAAAGAAAATAGGAACATACAGATCTCAGGATTGAGAAATAGTTCTTACATTGGGAAAGTGATGCTATTTCTTTTTAAGTTGGAGACGCAATAAGTTTGTGTTTTGAATGAGTTTTGAAATAAAGGTGGAAACAACATATGCGTCTGGGAGTTAAAATTGTGTATATTTGTTCATAGATCTGCTATGGATAATTGAACAACTGATTTTTTTCAGGCGGATTTTTTGACTGCCTTCTATGACCATTATTTAGCAAATATATTAACTGCTGTGAGCTGTAGTTACTTCACAGCAAGGTTGGCAAAATACACTATTTGATGCAAAGATATTTTTGTAGTTTTCCAAGTCCCTTCCTCCAACTGGGCATGTTTATTTTTCCCACTAAATAGAGCTATATGCCCCTGCTGCTGAGAGTGCTGTTGGCCAATTGGACAGGCCTCTTTTTCCCAAACAGAAAAGTGGTTAGTTATTCAGCTCTTGTTTGGAAAAAAAGCTTATTCAGGCCAAAAAATGAGTTGCCCCCCAATTTCCTGAAAACGCAGGTTTCAGGAATCCTAGAGAGGAAAATCCTTGTTTTAGACCCCGTCTCCCATTTTTTAACAGAGGGGACTGGGTGGGGAAATGAAGATGTAGCCATCTAGGATTCCCTTATGGCCCCCAGCACCTCCTTTACAGATTCAGTGCAATCGTACTTCAGGTGACACTAAAACCTGATTAGTGTTTCAACAAAATTGAATTAGATCAGTGTAGCTTCCTTAACTGCAGTGTAGTATTGTGATATTGTCTCTGTTTCTTTTCTTAAGTGTCTTTAAGATTTTAAAATAACACTTTAAACAGCTAAACTCTTTTAATTTGCTTTATTCTCAGCAGCAGTGACCAATGGCTTCAGGAAGCATGCCGAAAGTGGTTCTGACTCAGAATGCAGTTCTGGCCATGGTAATGGTCTCCCATTTGGCATTTGTAGGTAAGCCCACTTTTGGAAAGTCTCACCCTCAAATGACCATTATTCTCCTGCCAGTTTTTTGAGCCCTTCTTTGAAGTTCATTCTTTCACTTATATCCAAGTCGGTAGGCAGGAATTAATTGGGTTTTTCTTGACATTACCAGCATTCAACTGGGTGTTCTGATAGCTGCAAGTGTGGTGTCACGTTTGCCATGTTTTGCATTCTTGAGTGTATTTAGTAGATTTGTAATTATGACAATGGCACCTGTACTATATTCTCATCCTATGGCATCTTTGCTTTCTGTGTCTTTCATTATTTTATTCATTGTTCTCAATTCTTCAGTTCAGTTCTCAGATAATCCACTTTCTGATCCCAACGCAAACACATGAGTGGCTGTAGAGTCAAGAGTAGACTCTGTTCCCACCATTAACCCTCCCCCTTTCTTAACTTAATCACAGTCTTACCATTAATATATGAAGCCCAAGCACTGCCAATTTTATTTTCTCATCTATCTTTCCAGTTGAATTGTTGGTACTAAAACGCTATCCCATCTGCAGCATTAGCTCGCTTTTATCCCATCCCATTTTTCATATAGAGTTACCAACAATGTCTCCCCACCCCTTGTTTACATCTGACCCAACTTGTAGAAGGAGCTAATCATTCTCTTAATTTATAAGACTATACACGGCATACTGCATTTATTTTGTAAAACCTTGCTTCAGTTGTATCTGCAGCTTGCAAAGATCTACCCCCAAAATAGCCTGCTGATCAGAGTAATTTAGGGATAGTGACCACACTCTAACTCTTCCCCTGGGGCTTGGTAGTACATCTTCCTTCACTCTGTGACACGTCTTGAATTTAGACTAAACATTGCTGTTTATCACTCAGCCTTCTCTATTTGTGCCTTTTCCACAGTGGTCTCACTCCACACAAACGCAGCCGAGGAAAGCCTGCTCTTGCACGGGTTCCTTTTTTTGATGGTGTGAATGGAGACTCAGAATATAGCAACCCAGGTGAGAAAACAATATATGTCTTTTTACCAAGTCTGCAATTCTTTGCATACTATCATGAAAGGAAGCATCAGTGAAATTTGCTGCTGAGAAAGTGTTCATAAAATCATGTATTTTTTAGGTCATGTAATGACAATGTATATCCTGCATCTCCAGTCTAAGTTCCTTTGTAGAGCTCTTGGTGAGATAATTTTTGAAAGATGATATGAAGATTTAATTTTTTCATACTAAAGTTACAGCTGAAGATAAAAGTTTGCAAAATACATTTAGAGAAGGCTGACACATCATAATCAGTACATAGGAATTGATGTCTGTGGATTCCTTTCCTATGCCATCCTTTCCTATTGGATATGAGGGCAATCTGGCTGTGACATCTGTCACCCCATTGATCACCAGGGTTGATTTGGCTGATCTGGCCGGCCAGGTGGGTGTCTCCTTTCTCCCTCTGTCCTTTCCGAAACTGCATGCTCAATGGAAGAGAGTGGCCATCCCAGAAAGGAGTGTACTGTTCTTTAGTCAAGGGTATACAATAGCTGCGCTTCCCTGATAGAATCTCCAAACAAGCTCGTGATTCTATACTATCCTGTTTTGGCCATTCTGCCAATGTATCCATTTCTTGCACATGTCCCATTTAAGTCTTAGCTCCATTGAAAGTTCCTCAGACATCCATCCTAGTTTCTTTGGATACCTCCCATTTTACCTCCTCATTGGAACTATTTAAAATTGTGCTATCAATATCTCACTTTTACGAAACTCCTATCCAACATGAACTCCCTTCTCTTTCAGTAATCCTGAGCACTGGATCGCATCCATTTCCCTGAGTTTACTGAAATCAGCTTTCTTAAAGTCTAGAATAAGTGTCTGACTACACTTGGCTTCCCCTTTTTGCTGTATAGCACACTCTAGGAGGACATAGTCATTCTCACCACTTCCACCCCATTAACCAGATCATCATTGTTGGCTAGGATCAGATCTAAAAAGGTGATCTCCTTGTTGTGTCTTCTACATGCTGGACAGTGAAATTGTTTTCAAGGCAGGGAAGGAATTGGACCTTATGTTCTTGGCAGAGTTAGACTTTCAAAAAAAATATCAAAATAGTTGAAATCTTCCTTAACTACTATATCTCTCCTTTCTGACTGCTTGGTCATCTGTTTCAGGAAAATATCTTCCATCTAGCTTCGGGGTCTGTAATAGACCCCCACAGTGACATCACTGATATTTCTCTCTTCTTTATCCAGATGCTCTCAAAGTGGCTTCCTTGATTTAAGTCATGGATCCCTTCACATGTGTAAGCATCCTTGGCATATAATGCTACTCCTTCTCCTCCTTTCCTGTTTGGTCCATTCCTCTGATATAGATTCTATACCTTATTACTACATTCCAATCATGCAGTTCATCTAATCAACTTCTAGTAATGCCTATTGTATCATATTTGCTTTGCTGTGTTAAGAGTTCAAGTGTATCTTGTTTATTCTCCATGCTTTTTTTTATATAGATGTCTAAGACCAGGAGTCATCTCCCCTAGCTGCTTATTTAAAGTCTTTTTCCTCCCACTGTGGGGTTCTTGTACTGTTTGCCCAGTTCTCCCTAAAACATTCAAGCTATTATCTCCAACACTTGATGAACTCCTTCCCTCAAGAATACTGTCTCCCTCCCCCATGTAACACAGGTTTGTGAGACTTCTAGTAGAAATGTTCCTGCCAACTGCTGTGACGTACAACCCATCACTTGCCAGAAATCTGTCTTCATGAAACAGTGGACTATGGTCCAAAAAGCCAAATCATTCCCAATGGCATTATCTGCAGAGTGAATTGTTCAGCTCCAGTATTCTTCTCTCCCTTCTTGGGTGGTGTTCTTCAGCTGGGAGGAGAGATGAGATGACAACCTGTGCATCAAGATCCTTCAGCTTCCTACCCTGATGATATCCTGAAGGCTATGCCTTGAAGTATCATTTGTTCCCCTATGGACCAAAAGGATGGAGTAATGGTCAGTGGGCTTGAGGAATCTGTCTGTTAACAGCATGGATTTTTGCCCCAGGGAAGACAGTACGCCTCTTGAGATATCTTATCAGTCTTGCAAGCCACTACTTCTCTTCCCCTCAGCAGAGTGTCCCCTATCACCACCACATATCTCCTCCAAGGATTGGCAGGGACCATTCCACGTGCTGAATCTTCCAAGATCACCTGGACATTTTCAGACAACTTAACACTGTTGCTCTTGTCCTTGTTCTTTGTCATCACAGTTCTGTAGCTGCAAACTTACAAAATGATACCTGTGATCTACTTGTCTGCATCACATTCCTTCAAATGTCTAAATGCTGTATTTGGGAACCACCCTCTTCCTCAGAGACATCCGCTGTGTGTTCCTCACCCAGGACAGTCTGCTCTGCTCTGTCCAAGAAACCTCATATTCCCTAATATGCTAAAGAGTAGAGTAGATACGTCAAGTTGCTGGACCTTCTCTTCCAACAGGGCAACCAACTTGCACTTGCTACAGGTGTAGCTATCCACATCCTCTGGCAAGAACACAAACATACCACAGCTATTGTGGGTGACTGCAGTAGCTCCTTCACCATCCATAGTCAGTAATCTTAAGTAGACACTGAAACAGAACTATGTGCCTCCCCATCAAAACTCTCCCACTAAATGCCCACACAAAATTCTTGTTGGCCTTGCCTCTTAGCCTAGCTCCAAGCTGGGGCTGCAGCTATTTAGAGAGATTCAAGCTATATAGATTGCTCTGCAGGATATGGAGTGTATTGCCTTTATAACAAGATCTATTATTATAGACTTACTGCACCTACTGAGTAGAAGATGATGGTATAAACCATAGGCTTTCTCATTCTAAGTTTTGTTTACTGCAGTTAATTTTAACCACTGTGTATTATCCTAAATGATTGTAGGATATAAACCAAATCAGAATTGATATCTCAGATACAGGATATGTTTCATCAGGTTCATATTCAGTAACAGTATATAATTCTGACTTGATCCTTGTTATGGTTTCTTAGGTAGAAATTTGCTGATGCCATTTGAGGAGCACACTGAATTAGAACCTCTGGAGCTTGTGTGGGCAAAGTGTCGTGGCTATCCTTCTTACCCCGCCTTGGTATGTATACCAGCTTCACTAGCTATATTCTTTCCGTGGAAGATGTTTTGACTGCCTGGTATCCAGTGCTAAGCTTGCAACGCAGTTTATTGAGGAAGGAAGGTATCCTCTGGCAAAACTGCCAATGTTTTCGTTGTGTGTTGATATCTGTAATTACAATGCATAAATGGGTTCTTCAAAATGAAAGACAAAAATGCAAGACTGCACATTTTTAAAATGTTCGACCAGGACCAGGTCTGCTCTGGTTTTAAGGACAGATTAAGTGTGTAAGAGATAATTAATGTGGCCTTAATTTTCCTCCTTATTTTAAAAGCAGCAGACTTGGCCAATAGGAAGTTTCTGGAGGTTGTCATCAGACACATAGTAGTCTGTTCTGACTAAAACGTTGATATTTTATGTAACGAAATGGTCTCCTTGGAGAGATCATTTGACTTGTAGCTCATGTGATCTCAGTTAATATAGCATTTCATTGTACAGAGACAGTTAACTTACTATGCAGTCCTCTATATGTCTACTCAGAAATGAGTCTTGATGTGTTCTCAGATCTTATACTAAAGGAAGCAGCCTTATAAAAACTATTATCATCCTGCACTTTTTGGAGTTAGATTTTTCACATTGCAGGATAGCAACGACTCCTTATATATTCCTCTGCTTGCCCTGTTTTACAACACATCCTGTTAAGACAAGCTAGAACAGAGTTGCAAGAACCAGGACTGTCTTATATACAAAAGAATTCCCTATTTCTGTTACCACTGCACTAGAACTATAAGGAGAGCTGTGTGTGCTTCCATTTTAAACATTCAGTTATGTGCATGATCCCTCAGTTTCTTCAAGCTTTTTCTGCCACAGCTATTCCCTAGTGAGAAATGGCAGGAATAACATATCCTGTGAGGTAGTACTGTACTATGCGGCGCCATATTGCCACATGGTTCACATGTTTATTCTTAAACATGGTTGAAGCCAGATCAATATATATATATATGTAATATGTTGTTATATATAAATAGCCCCAACACATTTCAGTAACAGTCTGTTGTGGGGCACTGTAAATGCATAACATATAAAGCCATGAGAGCAAGTCCTCAGTAATGTTTTTTGGTTTGGCTGGAGTGGAGTCTCAGTGCAGAGTTCCACAAAGATCTTTGCTAAGCCCTGTGCTATTCAGCATTTTTATAAATCACTTGGATGAAGGAATAGAGGACATGTTTTTCATGTTTACAGATTACACAAAGGTGGGAAAAGTAGCTAGCACCCTAGAAGACAGAATTAAAAGTAAAAATAATCCTGATAGACTGGAACATATGTCCAGAATCAACTAGATTAAATCTACCAAAGGTAAATGTAAAGTCTTGCATTATAAAGAATCTAAGGCATGTGTATAGGATGGAAGAGAAACAATAAGTACACATGGAAGGAGTAAAAGCATCATAGGTGATCATAAGCTGAACGTGATTTGATATGATATGGCTGATAAAAAGACTACTGAGGGCTTAGCTGCATTAACAAAGATGCAATGTCCAGATCAAGAAGAGTGATAATTCTAGTCTACTCCATGTTTGTTAGGCCACATCTGAAATTCTGTGTCCACTTCTGGTACCACATCTTAAGATGAAGAACAGGGGACATGTCCAGAGAAGGGTTGCAAAGATAGTGAGTACTGTAGAAACAAAGTTCTGTGAAGAATTGAAGAAGATGAGTATATTGGGTTTAGAGAAGAAGAGATTAAAGGGATGTTTGATAGCAAATATGCAGCAGACTTGCTCCAACAGGCAGGACCAAGACCATGGATAGAAATTGTCAAAAAGTAGACATTTGCTAAACATTAATCAAAACCTTGTAAAGATAAGAGCTGTTTGACAGTAGAACAGACTGCCTCAGGCTGTAGTGAGCTCTCCTTCACTGTGGTATTTAAATAGCGGCTGGACAGCAGTCAGTAGAGATGTAGTAACTGCAACCTGTATTGAAGAACCTTCCTTGAGAAGTGGATTGGACGACCATAACCTCTAAGGTCTCTTCCAGCTTTGTTATTCTAAAATAGATATTAAAATGAATGCAAAATGCTCGGAATAAGAAAATTAAATCTGTCTCTGAAGAGGGGATGAACATGAATTGATGTCACTTTGAACAGCTCCAGACTACTGACTCTAGAGGGCTGCAGAGACTACACAATCCAAACTGTTAAACATCTTTCAGTTGCTTCAAGTTGCTTTTGGGATGAAAGTGGTTATTTTGGCCTAGAGCCCTTTATAACTACACTATATGACTGTGATTTCCTTTTAATTGCCATGGCAACGGTATCCTAGGATTTGTAGGTTAGGTAGGGGTAATTAGAAATCTGCATCTGAGAAGTCTGGGGCCTACAGGCTCCAGTATTCCGTAGGATGCTGCCCTGGCGGTGAAAGGGGAATCATAGTGCTATAATCGTGCAGAGTGAGGAGGCCTCTCGGAAGCTAAACATTTAGGATCCAGGGTAGCTGAATGATTGAGTCTCCCAATATAAACCAATCCAGTCTTTAAGAGCTTTTTGTTAAAGGGCCCTACTTTCATACCTTCATTTTTTGAGGTATAGCCATGGTAAATGGCGTGGAATGGGGACTTTTCTGCACTTGGCACTGAGGCTCAAAGCTGCCTCCTGAATGCATTCTATCCCTCCACTGTTGACTTTTAGGCAAAAAGAAAAGACTGATTTATTTCAGAAGGCATACTGGACCTGCTGTACTCCTGTAATAAGAGTTATCTAATGCTGGTCATATTATTTCTTTGTTACTCCTGTTCTTCTTCGTGGTCTCTGTGCCTTCATACACTAGGAGCTTTAGCGCCTGCGCGGTAGCGTTCGGAAACTTCTAGAGCTTGTTCGCTTGGCGGGAACCCCTCCCCCACGCTGGCACTGCGCATGCTCCTCCCGCCGAGCAACGGTCTCTCCTCAGTTCTTTCTCGTCCGCCGTCGCGTACGGAAGGTCTTCGGTTTGTTCCTCTGCTTTTGTGCTTGGCTTGCTGATTTTCACGGTTTTTTGGATATCTGGACTGTCTCTGACCCCTCTTTCGGACTTCCCATTTGGTTTTGGTGTTTTTGGATTTTTCCAGTTTGGCGTTTTCGTCTTATGTCCGCGCTCTTCAAAAAGTGCGTGTCCTGAGGGCGCAAAGTTGCCCTCAACGACGGCCATAAGGAGTGTCTCTTCTGTTTGGGCGAGTCCCACAACACTCGGACTTGCCCAATTCGCCGGTATTTTACTCCCCAGACTCTCCGCAACAGGTCCGCGAGACTTAAATCTTATTGTTGGGAGCAGTCTCTGCGGGCGATCGACGAGACCTCCATCTCCAAAATGGCCGAAAAGAAGACGACCACGCCATCGACGGTATCAGCGGCTGCCGTTCCGTCCACCTCGTCGGTATCGGGCTTGGTACCGGCGAGAACGCTGATCTCGGCGTTACCGAGGATCCCGAAGCTGTCGGCGGCTGCCAAGTCAGCGAAAGGATCCTCGACGGCGAAGAAGGCTGAGGCTCCCCTGAAGGAGACGCCTGCTAAAAAGCGCCCTGCTCCGGACGGAGACAAGGGCAAGGAGAAGGAGAAGAAGAAGAAGGAGAAGAAGCGCTCCCCGGCTGGGGACGTTCAACCTCCTACTCCTCCTCCGACTCTACAGCCTTCCAAAGGGCGAGGCGAGTCCGTCGATCTCTCGGACGATGAGATCGAGGACGTTCCCCAACAGCGCCCGGACTCGCCTGTGGACCCTCCAACCCTGGTGGAGGAGCGCCACCGCCTTTCCAGCCGTCGCAGGTCGGCCGACCTGCAGCAGAGAGAACCCTCTGCTTCTCCGGAGCGGCGTTCGACCTCGTTCAGGTCCCGGTCCCGCTCTTCGGAGCGCCCGGTGGCCTCGCCGTCTCCGAGGGAGACTAGAGAGGAACAACCTCGCTCGTCTGCCTCCAGATACACCTCGGCGTCCTACGTGGCCAGGTACGCGAGGGAGTCTGAATGGAGAGAGCGCCCGGCCTCTTATCGGTCACATTCACCATCGTACCGGGATCGGTACCATCGTGACCCGAGACGCTGGGAGACCTTCCGGAGGTCCCGGTCACCTCGCAGACAGCGCGAATCACGCTCGCCTCGAGGGGAAGAGGCTGCAGTACCGTCGGCACCGAAGCCGTTCACCGTCGGACCGCCGCTCCTTCAGCCGCTCTCCCTCTCCTCGATACCATAGGGCGAGGGAGCCTTCACCTCGATATTGGGCGATATCGCCACCTCCTAGGGTCACGGCAACGGCGACGCGCCCTACGGAGTCGGTGGTGACTGAGCAGGCTAAGACAACATCAGCCTGCCAGACTACCCCAGTCACCACTAAAAAGGTGAAGTCGGTGGTCAGCCAGCCCAAACGTGACGCTGCCACTACCACCGTCCTGGCTGCAGAGAAGCCTAAGAAGGCAGCACCTGTGGCGGCCGTGAAGGAGCCGGAAAGTGAGCGGCGAGAGGACTCACCGAGCTCGGAGTCGTACGACTCGAGCGCGGAGTCGGAGGCGTCTGAGGCAGCCTCCCAGGAGTCTCCTCCGCTGGGATTCGGGGATCCGATCCAGATTCAGCTCCAGAGGACGTCCACCAGTTCTCTGCGATGCTGCTCCGCATGGCCTCTACCCTTGGCCTTAAGATCGCCGATGCGGAGCCGGAGGATGACGATCCTGTCTTCTCCGTCTTTGAGGGGAAGCAACCTGCCACGGCCCCGCTGCCTCTCCTGCCCCGGATCTCCAGAGTGGTGAAGGCCGCCTGGGATAGACCGGCCTCGGCGCAGCCGATACCGCAGCGTTTGGAGCACCTCTACAGGGTGCAGAAGGATAACGCAGGTTATCTCTTCAATCACCCTGCACCGAACTCTGTGGTGGTCGAGTCGGCACAGACAAAAGGCACCGGCAGGCAGCACACCACCCCGCCGGATAAGGAAGGCAGAAAGTTGGACGCCTACGCTCGGAGGTTCTATTCCGCCGCCTCCTTGCAGATCAGGCTGTCCAACACCCAGGCTTGCCTCGCGGCATACCTGAAAAAAGTGCTCGACCGCCTTCAACCGGCGATGGAGGCGGTACCGGAGGACATCCGCCAAGCCTCCTCGGTGATATTCAACGAGGCCATATCCATCGCTCGGCAGCAGATGGCCTCCTCCCGGCACGCCGTGGAGATCGCCTCCCGGGTCATGGCGGGATCCATCGGCCTGCGCTGCCATGCCTGGCTGCGACCAGCCGACATCCAGGAGGACACCCGAAGGAGGATCGAGGATCTCCCCTTCGACGGTGAGGGCCTGTTCAATTCGTCCACCGACCAGGCGCTGGACAATCTGGTGAAGGCGAGGTTGACTGCCAAGAAGATCGGGCTACAGCCGGCCACGCAAGCCTGCAGGACCTCCACCTTCCGCCCATCCTGGCGACGATCTTCCACCTCGTCGTTCCAGCGTTCGGCCCAGTCCGGACAGTCAAGACCGTCCTCCAGCTCGTCGACCAGACGCACGTTTAGCGTCGCCCGGCTTCGTCTAAGAAGTCCTCCTCGGACGCAAAGTCTCGGTTTTGATGTGCCTGGCAGGACCTACCAATACCCACTTTTCAGCCTACCATCTGCGCTCGGAGACCGACCGACTCTGGCTCGACACCTTTTGGAGTGGCAACATGTCACTACGGACTCTTGGGTGCTTTCCATCGTCCGTCTTGGCTACGCCATCGAGTTTCACGATATTCCGCCTCGAGGCGTTTACTACTCCACCCCGTCGAGTCCGGCCCTCCTGGAAGAAATCCAGTCCCTCCTCCAGAAAGGAGCGATCGAGCAGCTCCCGCGAGAAGCCAAGACCATCGGCTTCTTCTCCAGGTACTTCACGGTACCGAAGGCCGACGGTACCCTCCGGCCAATCCTCGACCTCAGAGGGGTGAACTACTACATCCGCCCCAAGAGGTTCAAGATGGTCACGATACCGTCGATCCTGCCCTTCCTACATCGAGGGGACTGGTTCGCCTCCATCGATCTCCGAGACACATACTTCCACATCGCCATTCGCCCGCAGCACAGACGGTACCTCCGCTTCGCAGTCGACGACACCTGTTACCAGTACAAGGTGCTGCCGTTCGGACTCTCGACTGCCCCAAGGGTCTTCACCAAGTGCATGGCCCCGGTGGTATCCTTCCTGTGGACGAAGGGTGCTTCTGTCTTCCCTTACCTCGACGATTGGCTGTTGGTGGCGTCCTGCAAACAGAGACTTTACCACGACGTCCACATGACGTTGTCACTCCTGACTCGCCTTGGTCTACGAGTGAATCCGAAGAAGTCCCACCTCGAGCTGGCAAGGATCTTGGACTTCATCGCGGCAACGCTCGACTCAACCTCCGCCAGGGCGTACCTACCAGAGACTCGAGCTCAAACCCTGATCCGGACCGCCGCTCACGCCCGCACGGCCCCGACGTTATCTGCGAGAAGTGTCCAACAGCTCTTGGGCTACATGGCTGCGACGACCGCTGTGACATATCTCGCCAGACTGAGAGCACGACCTCTTCAACACTGGTTCGTCCGCACATTCGACCCCCTGCGAGACGAACAGACACTCCGACTACAGCTGCCGGAGGGCGTCCGATCCTCCCTCCGCTGGTGGCAGTCGCGCGCAATCTGATGTCAGGGATGCCCTTCCAGCAGCCGACACCGAAGGCGACGGTAACGACCGACGCCTCCCTGTATGGATGGGGTGCCCACTGCGGCGATCTCAGAGTCCGCGACAGATGGACCGACGACGAGACCGCTCTCCATATCAACGCGCTGGAGCTGCTCGCCGTCTCGAAAGTGCTAAGGGCGTTCCGCCACGTCGTAGCGGGGCGGACGGTCCTGGTTCTGACGGACAATACCACCACCGTCTGTTACATCAACAGACAAGGAGGGACTCATTCCACGACCCTGCTCAACATCGCGCTCGACCTGTGGGAATGGTGCATTCGCCTGCACACGCATCCCGTGGCGGTTCACCTGGCCGGGCAGGAGAACACCACGGCAGACGCCCTCAGCAGGGACACCTCATCCCATCACGAATGGTCTCTCTCCGGAGAGGCGTTCAGACTGATTCGGGACCGCTGGGGCGAACCATCGATCGACCTCTTCGCGACCAGGGAAAACGCGAAGTGTCGCCGATTCTGTTCCAGAGCGGGCCACGATCGCGCTTCCATCGGAGACGCCTTCCAGTTTCCGTGGACCGGGGAACTCCTCTACGCGTTCCTACCGTTCCCGTTGCTCGGCCGGACGATATCGAAGATCCTCGCCGACCGGGCCGACGCGATCCTCGTAGCCCCGTACTGGCCGAGGCAGCACTGGTTCACACCCCTGCTACGAGCTGCACGAGGCGACCTGCTCCGGCTGCCACCGACGCCGGGCCTGCTCTCCCACTCCAGCGGCCAAGTCCTTCATCCGGACCTGCCACGCCTGGCCCTCCATGCCTGGAGGATATCGCACTAGACGATCCCGTGCTCGGTACCGTCCTCGTCGCGGCCAGGAAGGAATCTACCCGTCGCAACTATCAATACAAATGGCGACGCTTCCTGATCTTTGCTAACGAGAGGAGTGAACCGGTATCGCCCGCGGAACTCTCTACCGTCCTGCATTTCCTCCTGCATCTCCGGCAACAGGGTCTGGCGTTTCCATCCCTGAAGGTTTATCTCTCCGCGATCGTGGCATACCAACCGCCACGATCTGCGGCATCGGCCTTCTTCAGGAACGATACCGTTAAGCGGTTCCTGAAAGGACTTCATCACCTCTATCCGCCGGTATCGCTGCCGCTACCGCCGTGGTCCCTCTCGCTGGTGCTCTCGCAGCTGACGAAGCCGCCCTTCGAGCCGATGGCGACCTCGGATGACAGGCTCCTGACCATGAAAACTGCCTTCCTGGTGGCGGTGACCTCAGCGAGGCGAGCCGGGGAGATCACAGCTCTTCGATCCGATGAGCCCTTCTTGGTCTTCCACAGGGAGAAGGTGGTCCTGAGACCTGACATCTCCTTCCTGCCAAAGGTGGTGTCCAGTTTCCATCTCAAACAGGACATCATCCTGCCTGCCTTCTTCCCGAATCCGACGACACCGTTGGAGCGGTCCCTCCACTCCCTGGACGTGCGTCGGGCATTGGCTTTCTACAAGGACAGGACTGCTTCCTTCCGACAGACGCCGCATCTGTTTGTTTGCTATGGGCGACGTCGGAAGGGCCTCAAAGTGTCCACCCAGCGCTTCTCCAAGTGGGTGGTGAGGACTATTGAACTGGCGTATGAGCTCGCGAGGAAGCCTCCGCCAGTCCTGCTTCGAGCCCACTCCACCAGAGCTGTGGCTACTTCTGAGGCCCTCCTGCGAGGAGTTGACCTGCATGAACTCTGCCGTGTGGCGACCTGGTCCCAACCATCGACCTTCGTGCGCCACTACAGGCTCGACTGCCGGTCGCGCAGAGATGCCCGGTTTGGACGTGAGGTGCTGGCTTCCGTGCTGTAGGATCTGACCCGCCATCCGACCGGTAAGCTACACAGTCTCCTAGTGTATGAAGGCACAGAGACCACGAAGAAGAAGAACAGGTTGCTTACCTGTAACTGTGGTTCTTCGAGTGGTCATCTGTGCCATCATACACACCCGCCCTTCCTCCCCTCTTTCTCAGGTCCCTGTAGGTTCTACGGCGGACGACAGAACTGAGGAGAGACCGTTGCTCGGCGGGAGGAGCATGCGCAGTGCCGGCGTGGGGGAGGGGTTCCCGCCAAGCGAACAAGCTCTAGAAGTTTCCGAACGCTACCGCGCAGGCGCTAAAGCTCCTAGTGTATGATGGCACAGATGACCACTCGAAGAACCACAGTTACAGGTAAGCAACCTGTTCTTATAGGTTGAACCTGACTTATTTGGAAATCTGGTGACCTCCAAAACCTGAAACTTTTTGCTACCAGCTGTCTGCTTCTGCATTTGAGATGGTGGCTGCAGTGCTGGTGCTTGTTCTTCTCTCAGCTCCGAGGAGCACTGCAGCTGCCACTGTGAAGGTGGAAGTGGGAGGTTGGTGGCAAGAAGAGAGAGACTGAGGATATGTGAAATGGCTGGAGGTGTGGATTCACACCAAACACTATGCTTGGATTCCTGCCATTTCACAGATACTCAGTCTCTCTCTACCCTTGCATCTCACGTACAGCACAAATAGTGAACAAATGAAATCTGAGGTTATTCCAAAGGGGGAAAAAAGTATTGTATCTGAAATCCAAAAGAATCCAAATACAAAACACTTTTGGTCCCAAGCATTTTGGATAAGGGATACTCAGAATATCTTGAGATCAACATTCAGCCATCAATGTATATTTGGACAATATGTTTATTAATATCCATGTTTGAAAAACATGGAACTGTAAACACTGATAAAAATACAGTAGTAAAACAATATTACAAAGAAATATGTCTTCTCAGCACTATTAATTCATCTCCGAAGTAATAGACATCTTAAAAATGTTGTTGTTGTCATCAAGTTGGCTTCAAGTTAGAGTGGCCCTGTGAATGAGAGACGTCCAAGAGTCTTAGTCATTAACAGCCCTGCTCAGGTCTTCTAAGCTTAGGGAAGTGGCTTCGTTTGTTGAGTCAATCCACTTGTTATGTGATCTTCCTCTGTTCCTTGTGCTTACCACCTTACCATGCATTACGTTTTTTAATGAATTCAAAATGTCTGATGAATCTAAGGGACCAAAGTATGATAGCCTATGTTTATTCATTTTGGCTTCTAGTAAGGGTTCAGGCTTGATTTGCTCTCAGACTCATTTGTTTGTCTTTTTGGCAGTCCACAGTATCTGTAGAACTTTCCTCCAACTGCCCATTTCAAATGATCTTGTCATCTTTCTTCTCTGTCCAATTTTCACACTGTACATAGAAATTAGAAATACTATGGCATGGATGATTCTGATTTTGGTATTTAATGATGTATCTTTGGAAATTTGTTGTCCAGTTCCTTCATAGCTGCCCTTCCAAGTCATAGTCTTCTTCTGATTTCTTGATGATGGTATCCCTTTTGATTTATGGCTTTATACCTTAACTATAAATACTGTTAAATTGTTTAAAAGATGTTTGTTGTTCTGTCCTGTCCCTCTCTGTTGAGAAGTGAAGTCCATTGAATTGAATTGGACAGACTGCCAGATCAATGTATATAGCAGCCTTCTCCAACATGGCACTCTCCAAATGTATTGATCCATAATGGATTGCAACCAAAATACAATTATTGTTACAAGCTGCTGGCAGAATCTAATCAGAAATGACCAGTCAGAAATCAGGTTTCAAGGTAGCTTTATGTACAACTTGAAAGGCAGGTGAGATGCAAAATCCACAAAGTGTGATAGGCATAAATAATATAAATATATAGCAAGCAGTCACAACAGTAATACTGAAAAATGCCATAACAAAAGTTAATGAGTACAGGTGTTATGCATGCTAAGAAAATATATTCATGGAGAAAGAAATATGTATAGAAGCTAAGAAAAGTCAGAAGGAGTCAGCATCTGTGTCTGGATTTCTAACATGCTAAATATTTATTCATTCCATGAGTAGTTAAAGCTTACCTGATGTTGCCTAGGTCCATCCTTAATAACTTAAAAGGGGTGCATAGAGCTTCCTTTTTCCCTACTCCTTGGTTTTTGTATTTTTGTTGGGTTTTTTTAAAACGTCAGGGTTCTTCACAGCAGTACCTTACAGAACTCTCTTCCTTTTCTTCTGCTCATTTCATAACCTTAGATATCTTACCAGCAGTATGATGACCCTTTTTTGTTTTTTTGCTCTCCTTGCACCTCAGAAATCTTAGCAGACAGTCATCTGTTTTCTAGCCCTTCATCATTTTAGACTATTCAGCATTTTAGAAATCTAGACACAGATTCTTGGGAGAAGGAAATTTGCCTCCCTCTGTCTTTTCTTAGCTTCTACATGTGCTTATTTTTCCAAAAATATGTTTTCTTAGTATGCATAATGCCTTTGATTATATCTGTATGTACTTCTTAACTTTTGTTAACTATGACTTTTAAGTATGACTGTTGTTATTACTTGCTATATATTTATATTCTTTATTCCTATCACACCTTCTGGATTCTTCCTCCCACCTGCTTTTCAAGTTGAACATTAAGCTACCTTGAAACCTGATCTCTCATTGGTCAGTTCTAATTAGATTCTATCCATAGCTTGTAACAATAATTATATTTTGGTTGCAGTCCCATTCACCAGCCTTCCCTCAGTGCCCTCCAAATGTATGGAACTATGTCCCCCATAATGCTGGGTGGGAATAATGGGAATTATGGATCAACACATTTTGAGGGCACTGTATTGGAGAGGGCTGCTATATACCCTGACAGTCTGACCAATTAAACACAATAAAACTTACTTCTAAATAGACAGGGATTGGACAACAAAAATCTTTTACACTGTTTAATGGTGTTTATATTTTACACACACACACAAACTGATTTATGGCAGGCCTCTCTTTTATTTATAGGAAACGCTGCCTTTGGGATTTTGACTTGAACTTGGCTAATGAAAGTTTAGCAACAACCAAAACCACTGTCACCATTTTAAAGTATCTATCATGATAGCTTGATGAGTTATTTGTTTCTAGGAAGCCCCTCTTTGGAATTTTGTCTTTTTTACTTGAAAGAAGCATGGGTAGTATGTCTCTTTATCTTGGTGTAAAAGCTTGTTCAACTTCTTTTTTTTATGGTTTTTTAAAAATCACTAGCTTGGACAAATTGAAATATAGGCTACAAATAAGTTGTGATCTCTGTGTAGTTGTTCAAAATCTATACAGAATCTCTTTTTCACATTGCCTTCTACTCCTTATCACCTCTGTGCTCTGCCTTACAGCACACATTAGCTAATTAGATGTAGTGCTTCACTCATGCCATCTTGTTCATTTTCAGCATTCTCTAGGCTCCATACCCCAGCCTAAAAACTCACACAGCTGTGAAATGTGTTCATTTAACTGCATTTTAAATGAAGAATTCTCATTCTACCACCATAGATTAATTGTGTGCCCTGTCTGTTTCTGATATCCTCAGTTTTCTGCCAAAAAGAACTGGACTGAATTGCTGTGATGAGTCTCCAGGCTATTACCTTTGTGCCTTGAACCTTTTTCTAGATAATTGATCCTGAGATGCCACGAGAGGGCCTACTTCACAATGGAGTCCCAATCCCTGTCCCTCCTCTGGAGGTGTTGAAGTTAGGGGAACGGAAGCAAGCAGAGGCGGGAGAAAAGCTTTTCCTTGTCCTTTTCTTTGACAACAAGAGGACATGGTGAGTATACATGAATGAAAAGGAAGAAAATTACTTTGATAACAGATTATGAGAGACTTATTCTGATGAGTTACAGCTAGAAGATTAATCACCCAATAAGTATTGGAGGGGGGTCAGATTATAGAACTGCCTGACAGATCCACAGTTCTTCCTTCCTCTGGTATATGTTGAAAAGGTCTTCTGATTGTATCAGAAGCAAGCTGATCCATCACATAACTTAGGTTTTCTGGACAATACACATGATGCTACTGATCAGACATCTTGTTGTTTCTTTGAGAGCTTTTTACTCAGTTAAAATGCATAGCAGAGAACATTTTTCTAAAGATGGTAACTGAGCTAATATGTGTAGCTGGGGGCAAAAATGTAATGCTCAAAGTTATTAGAATATATATATATATACATACATACATACATATATACATACACTTTCTGTCTTCTTATACTGTTCTATACTAAAATGTGCTTTTCAACTACAGGCAGTGGCTTCCACGAGAAAAAGTTCTTCCCCTTGGAGTAGACGACACAGTGGATAAACTAAAGATGATGGAAGGACGAAAAACCAGCATTCGTAAATCTGTCCAAGTTGCTTATGACCGAGCCATGATCCATATGAGTCGAGTTCGAGGAGACCATCCCTTTGTTACACCAAATTATCTGTAGGGATTGAATGAGTCAGCTCTGCCCTTCCTGCTTACCTTGGAAATAATGTCTGCATTACAGTGGGTCTTGGTATAAACTGAACAGCAGGGAATTCTCCCCTGCTTGGAGGAAGGTGTGGTTGCTATGCTTATTTGTGTTCATAACGAAGATGCACTATTCCTAGTGTAGAGAAAAACTCCTGAAAAGTACATGATATGTGCCAAAAAGCCTGCCTGGGTTCTTTCTGAATGCATTTCTCTCAGAAGCCAGTATGAGAGGAAGTGATGTCATGCTCTGATAAGTAAGAAGATATCATGAGCATATCATGCTCTGATAAGTAAGAAGATATCATGAGTGTAACGTGATGGCAGAATCTTAGATAAGCTAAGCTCATTTGCTGATTGGACTAGAAGCCCCACAAGTCTCATTCTGTTTCCAGTGTTCAGCTAGTCCTGGAGAACTCTTTGGAGCCTGCCACTAGTATAAATAAAACTTGGCCTCCTTTTAATCAATCTTGTGTGCCAAATTTAGAGTAATATTCATCACACTTTTTCATTTTATTTTTAAAAACACTGGTTTGTCCCACTGCATTTATACATTTACAGCCTAGTCTAGATATCTCATGCCTAGGTTTGTGTATGTTTTTATGTTAGCATTTAGCAACAAAAGAAGATGAAGGTCATATTGAGTTTTACCCTTCACCTCATGTACACTTATATGTACAGAGTATTATATATGAGGAGGAAATGACTTGCAAAATGTTCTGTCTAAATCCGTTTATGAAGTAGATTTTAGATTTCAACTGTAGCTTTGGGTTAATAGTTTATTTTTTAAAAAAAATCTGGAAACTACCTAACCACCTTGGAGGAGCACTGTTGTTAAGATACTAAGGATTGTTAGGACATGAGGAAAAAACAAATTTCTGAATGCATTTGTCCCTACCATCTCAAACAAGGGGACCTATTTATAGAGTGTGAGCTGCCTCTTTAGCACTGTCACCTTGTCCCATAAATCTGCATGGTTACTGGATGTGGAAGCAACCTCTTGCCTGCCTATGCAGAAAGGGGTAAGCTAAATGTGGAAACTTCTTCGCATATGCACTCTGCCCCAGTAGTTGGACTGAAATGACCCAGTTGTATGTGCAGAGTTTTCTCTAGCATGACATGCGCTGTATATGTTTGCACAGAGTGCCGTGTGTATTGAAAAATGCAGCTTTGGATGAGGGCATCTCTGTCAAGGCACAATTCACCTTTACTCTGAAAAATTGCTCCATCATGTTTTGGGTTGCATTGATACTATCTTACTTTCTTGCTCACCAGAACGCACTGGAGTTTTACCATTTGCATTCCCATAAAGGTTTCATCATTTGCTTTCTGCTGTGTGAGCCTCCGCTACTTGAATCTGTTTAAGAATAGAACATAACTCCTCAGAGAATCCAATTTTTTTAAGCGTGTGCTGGAAAAACAGGGAGAGCTGAAGTTTGCAAGTTGAAAAACATTTCATATTTGAATTTTGATTCACGTATCATTTTTTTTCTTTTTTTGTTTTAAGCTTTATAAACCAAAGGTGCAGAGCAAGATTGTAATATGAAGAGATCATTACTTTTTCTTCTTTTTAACTCGTTTTTTTATTATTTTTCATACTAAAGAGATTGTGGAACAAAATGTTAATAGGGAAAATCACTGCCATTTCTATGTGGTATCCTTTTTTTTTCTTCAAAAAAAGGACCACGTCTTATATAGTGGGAAATAAAACTACACTTTATAGAAAATATCTGTAACATGAAAAGCGTGAATCTTTTTAAAAACAAATTATGTCTAAAGAGTACGGCTATGGAAGGAACTCGTGTACATAGTTGTAAAATACTGTTCTAAATTATTTAGGCCAATTGTTACCATTCTTGGAAGTCCTCGGTTGTGTTGCTGGGTCTTTTGTATGCACACAGTGTAATTAATTTAAAGCAACATACACTTTTCCCAGGTTGTAGCTCAGCTGTGGACTTGTGACCGATGTATAACTGTTTTAAGAACTTTCATTTTACCTGTTTTCATTTTTAAAAAATTACATTTTAGGGATTTGAATTGGCTAATATCCTACTGTTGCTATGGGACCTAAACGTGACTTGTCAGTCTGCTGTAAAGCACAGATGGCTCTATTTATTGTAGAAAGTGAGTTTATTTGCTTTCTAGAACTGTTTATATCAGATGGTATAAGAGGTAATAAAATTCTATGCTTGTAAAGAAAAAAATGCTAATTTTACCTACTATAATCTGACTGTCTGAAACTATATTTTCTCTCTGAGAAATAAATGTTCTAATGTAAAATATCTGATCTTTAACTGTCTTCATTTGGGAAGAGTCTCTGTTCCTTCGTTCAGCATCGAAACTCTGATGTGATGATTTACCAACTTTCATAAGTTCCTTTTCCTGGAATCTTTCTCTCTTTCTCTTTCTGTCTTAATTTCAGACTTGGCAGGATGCTGAAAGATTGACAGGTACAAGCAGATGGGATTTTTCAGAACTATCATGGAAAGATGGGAAGTTTATAAAATGTGTGGCACTGACGACATAAGACTGTAAGATACTTTGGTGATGAAAGTTTGACATGTTATGTTTTGTTTATGAGATTTCTCAGTCTGCCTTAACCAGCTCTCTACTCCTGTATGGAATCAACTAGCTAGGAATCAAAGGATAGAATGAAAATTAGTGTGGAATCATAGATGAACTTCAACACATGGAAAATCTCCTGTATAAGATATACTGCTGCAGCTCCACACCGACATGTGTTCGCTGTCAGTATAGCAGCCAAAAATGGGGTGGAGACACAGACATAATAGGCAAAGAGTGAGCAGAACTGCATATCCTGTTTTCCTGGTTCTGTCCTCAGCATCAGCATAATGTTTTGCTGACTTCAGAGATGGTGTACATATCAAAAGCATGTATTAAACTTAATGGAAGGCAATCCCGTTTCATTTTTCCACATGTTATTTCTTTGATGCTAGGAGTTAGCATATGAGGCTGCCCTACCCCACTCTAATTCAATCTTGCTTTGGCTGCTCTCAAGATGGAATTTTGATTTGGAAGGATGCAGAAACCTTAGTTGTTGTCAGGGAGTCAGGAGCTGTGATCCCCCAGTGTGAGATAAGACCTTTCAGGGGGGTGAGCTCATCTTCTATGAGGCAAAGTGTGTGGGAGAGAAGAGGGTGGACAGTAAGGCCTTCTGGGCTGATTATCAGCATGGATGGACTTCAGGCAAGACATTCATATCAGGGGAATGCTCATGTTTTGCCAGAAGGAGAGGTGGACCCAGAGATAACAGGCTCTAGAGCAACCCTAATAGATTAAGATAGGTGTGAGTAATGAGAAAATCCAGCTCTGTGCAAGCTGCGTGTCTGAGTTGCAAGTCACACTGGCTTCTTAAATGTTTGTAAAAACTCAGTGAAAAGGAATCACTGTTTACACTGAAGTTGCCTATACAGGAGACCAGATTTTGGCCAAGAGTGCTCTTTATAATTCTTTCTGTACGGGTGCCTCTCTCAGTGTGTGCTTGTAGGGTAGAAGCACATCTAGGATTTGGAGATTGCACTGAAGCTGGGATCTTCTGCATGTGAAAGTTGAACTTCTTGATTGAGCTAAGACTCTTTAGCTTACCAGTGTGGTCCTATTGCATATGACTGAGTCAATATATCTTGAAAAGATACACTTTTTTTTTTGAACTATAACTCCCAAGTTTCCCTAGAAAGCATGAGGATGCCTATGAGATTCTGGAAGTTGTAGCCACCAAGATAACTTCTCCAAGCTTTGTGAATGCCCCATTGTGTGGGTGAATAGGAAGTGTTCTGAGGAATACACAAAGTGACTTTGAGTCTGGTCAGCTCCTTCTCTTTTCCTCTGGCATGACTTGCTAGCTGGGCATGCAAACAGGATGGGAATTCAATTTTATTATTGTCCATGGTACAATTGGAACTTGTGTCTTATGTGGCTTCACCTTGTGCTCTATGCCTAGAGATTATGTCCATGAGAATGCAGTTGTGCCTTCTCTTGTTTCCTCTCCTGGTTCTTCCCTTTTCTCTCCCTGGCAAATGGATCTCTTTCCCTCCCCCAGTGGGTTGTGGATTGTTGTCCATAGGCAGCCTGTCTGTCTTCCATGCAGATCTTTGCCAAAAGGAATCTGTTCAGATGCTGTGTTATGCTGCATGTCCTTCCCTTTGAATTGTACAGTAGGGGGATCATAAGGTTAGAAGAGCACACAAAATACCTCTAGTGCAACCTCCTTGCAATGCAGCCAAAGCTGCAGGAAAGGAGATTCCACTTGAACCTCAGGAAGAACTTCCTGACAGTCAGAGCTGTCTGGCAGTGGAATATGCTGCCTCGGAGTGTGATAGAATCTCCTTCTTTGGTTTTCAAGCAGAGGCTGGACAGCCATCTGTTGGGAATGCTTTGATGGATGTTCCTGCATGGCAGGGGGTTGAACTCGATGGCCCCGTGGTCTCTTCCAACTCTGTGATTCTATGATAAAGCATTCCTGAAATGTCATAGAAGTCTCTTCCCATTATGGTGAATTGATTGGCCCCTTCTGTGGCCACTTAATGGGCAGGAGGGAAGGCAGTGCTGTTGCCATGCCAACCTATATACAGTGCACACTGGTGATGTTGCCATGAATATTGGGGGTGTGCCTGCTCTTTAGCACCGTTTTTGTGCTTTCTGTATTGGTTTATTTTTTGGTCTCCAACTTTTGTGCTGGATGATTACAGGATGCCGACTATGTTGTGCTGTTGCGACAGCAGTGTAAGTTTTGGATAGGGGAGAATATAGGCTGGGACTTACTCAGACTTGTCTGTTTTGTAGTATGTTAGCAAGAGTATTTTACTGTCAGCTGCAACAGTAAAAGGATTATGTACCACTGCCGACACTCTCTTCTGCAGTGAAGCAGTTTGGGGTAACCAGGAGCAGAATATTGCATGGAAAGACTTTGAATTCAGTTCAGTTCCTGCACTGAAGTCAGATTCCTGGGCTTAGCATGTTTACAGACGTCTTTTTTTTAATTCAGTGTATATGTCTTTTGCATTTGACTTTGGTTAATGGAATTTAGGATTTATGTAGAAAAAAGATACCTGACAAGTCTCAAGTCTGCCCATTGCTGCTATAAATACTCTGCTGCTCTGTTTGTTATGCTATATTATGTTATGTTAAGGGAGGCCTGCTATAGGATGATTCAACTTGTCTCTTAGGTGCAGACAACTTGTCTTTTTCGTCTCTGCTACAGATCATAACCAGCAAACTGCCCCACTGAGGACTGCTTAGATTAATGATTATCATCCTTTGGCCCTTTAGATGTTTTGTGTTTCACACTGCAGTCAGAGATCCTAGAGTTGAAGTTCAAAACATCTGGAAGTTAAGAACCACTGGTTTCGATGCTGAAATGCTGACAGTCATGTAGGGATGGGAGGGCAATTGAGGCGGTTTGCCATCAGCAGTGTTTTTGGGGCATCCTGGCCTGTAGTCATGCCCCCATGCATCCTGGCCACACCCCTGCGTGCCCTGGCCATGCCCCCTTGCACTGCAGCCACGTCCCCATGCACAGTGGCCACGCCCTCTGCGCCATAGCCCTGCTCTCCTTCTGCCCCCCCTCCACATACTCCAAGCTCCGCCACTGAATGCTGATGTCCTTGTGAAATCAAACCATTTTTACTGATGGAGACGAGCGATAATATCATGCCACACTTTTTCTTCAAGTAGCTGTGTTACCAGCATAAAAAGATATAAAGAAGTCCTCTAACGCATTTGAGATTAACTGAGAAAGAAAATTCTAGCATAAGCTCTTATGGACTCTGGTCCACTTCATCAGACACAAGTTATTCATCTTCAGTCTGTTTAGATCTCCCCCTTTGATTCTAGTTTAAATAATTTAATTCTCTTAAAATTCTGTAAAAGATTAATGTGCAGCTTTAACAATGGAGCTATCAACATCGCAGTCAGAGAAGGTACTGAAGGTGGAATCAGTGCCATGGATGCCAACAATCTCACCCTCTTCATTTAGCTGGAGTTTCAGGATAACCCTGCAGGCCTGGATCTGTACCTCTTCCTCAGGATGAATAATGAGAGAAAGAAGACAGTCGGCGAGATGGGAGTCATCTCCAAACAAGACCTCGTAAAGGGACAACTCATTATATTGCCAGTGCACTGATTGATAGTGGGGAGTCAGGCGACCCTCACAAAGTCGTTCTACAAACACCAGTAACTCAAAGAGTAGGTTTCCAGGCCGGGATGCTTGGAAGAGGTTGAAGAATTCAGGGTGCACCTTAAAAAAGAAGTAGTAGATTTGTTTTTTAGTGTCCAAGGAGAGATGGTAGTAGATTTAGGCCATTTCCACAGTGTTATAGTGCTATTTTTCCACTTTCATCATTCTATGGAACATTCAACAATCCATAGAATGTTGAAAGTGGAATAATAGTACTACAACAGTCTAGTGCAGAAGTGGCCTTAGTACCCTACCCTCCTTGATGACTTCAGATTCTTTTGACAGTGGCTGACTGCACATCCTTCAGTTCTAAGCCAAAGAGAAGGTACATGTTTGTGTCTCTTTTTTAATGAACTCCCTAGGCTGCAGCAGAGTATAAACTAGAGGTTTATAATAACTAAAACCACCCTTTTGGTCAAATTTTTTTGAGTGATGGTTGTACCTATGGAGGCTCTTAGATGATAGGAATTTTTGTAGATACATTTCAAACTGTGTTCAGGCCTGGTTTAGGTATGGATGACCTTAATTGCCCTGATAGATGACCTTCATCAGGAGGAAGATTCAAGAGTGCAATCTCGTTGCTCTTCCTTGATTTCCCAATGGCTTTTGATGGTTTCCTTCTGGGCCAGCACCATGGTTTTACTCCTGTCTGCAGGACCTGTGGCACTGGGGGACTGTATCATGACTCCTTGGGAACTGTGCTGTGGGATGCTGCAGGGGAAAAGCCTGTCCCCAGTTTTCTTTAATATTTGTGTGTAACTATTTGTGGGGGGGTGTCATCAGAACATTTGGGCTAGGGTATTATCAGAATGCAGATGACACTTAGTTCTTCTTTTCTGTTAGATATGAGTTGGTGAAATTATGCACAATCCAGTTTAGTGCTTGAAGGTAGCAGTGGGCTGGTTGTGGGTCAATCCTGGGAAAGATGAAGATCCTGTGCATAGGTGGCTTCCAGGTCCAGAAACTGGATAATGTCCCTGTCCTGGTTAAGGTTGTGCTCCTCTAACAAAGACAAGTACATAGTCTGGGAGGTGCTGTTGCATTCATCTCTGTCACTAGAGGTCTACATGACTACAGTGGCAAAGAACACCTCCTACCAGCTTTAATTGGTATGACAGCTTCCACAATTCCTTCACAGAAATACTTTGGACTACTGTGATGAACTTTGTGTGAGACTTCCCTTCAGCTTGATCTGGTGGTTGTAATTAGTGCAGCTGGTCTGCATATGAGGCCTCCTGCCATATATAGGACCTACACTGAAACATTTACTCTGGTGGCTAACAGATATTGAGCCATGATCAGGGTGTCTTTTGCTTTATAAGACTCTATGCAATTCAGGACCAAGTTATCTAAGAAACTACCTTTTCCTGATTAGGCTTCCCTGGTCCTTACATTCTGAGTGGGGAAGGATTCTGCTTATTGTACTATGGCCAGTGAATCACTTGACTTTGATGTGGAGGACATTTGAACGTTTCTAACTATTTATTTTTCTAATTATTAATTCAATCAATTTCTCCTGGTTTTTAATGAAATGATCTTATGGATTCAACTAGTTCTTTTCATTTGATCTGCCTGGCCACTGTTTTATTGTACTCATTTTTATCATTAATCACTTCAGGATTTTTAAAAAGAAAAGTGGTATATAAATGTTGGGGGGGAAAGAAAAAAAGAGAAAGTCTAGTCTTGCCCTCTTCCCATGACTTCTGCTTTTTCCTACTCCTTTTCCAGATTTTCCAATACAGAGAGGCAAAGAAGCTGCTTACCTGGCAATTCATGATGTCAAATAGGAGACTTTCCTTCTGGGCTAGCATGCTAAGGAATTTTAGAATCTGTACCTGAAAAAACATTTGTGATCAAATGAAGGACACAGACAGGGCGTCACTCTAGATAGAGCCAGTGTGGTGTAGTGGTTTGAGTGTTGAGACTTAGAGTCTGGATGACCAGGCATCATGTCCCCACTTAGCAGGGTGGGTAAAAATCAGTGATTTTTTTCAAGCTGGATTTAAGTCAATTTTACTTAAATCATGATTTAAATCACCATTTAAATCACTATTCAGAAAGACTCAATATAATCATGTGAGCCCCCTGAAAGGGCACTTTCCCTCGCTATAAGCTTAATACATATTTTATAGTTAACAAACCTGGATGTTTAAGCAAATACAAGAATACATAAGCTATAATGTTACTGTTTTAGTTAAATTAAACTATTTAAACTGTTATTGTTAACATAATGATTATTTTTCTCCTTCCAATAAAATACAGCAAAAAAGTTGTCCAAATATGAATGATTAACTCATCAAACTGGAGATAGTTCACTTCACAATAATTTCATAATTGTCTATCTGTGATATGTTTATAATAGTATAACCAAATCAGTATTTTTTATATATGTAACTGTAAAACTAATCTGAAAAGTTGTTATTCTAAAAATAAAACCTTCATCTAGTTGTAAATATTAAGATTATATGAGCAAGAATTAGTCTTCAGTAACTCTGAGTTGTGTAAAATATCTATTAAGCTTATAGCAAGGAAGAGTGCCCTATTTTGCGGGGGGGGGAATCACACGATTAAATCGAGTTTTTCTGAGTAGTGATTTAAATTGTGATTCAAATAAAATCCATTCAGCCACAAGAAGCCATGACTTTGGGCAAGTTACACTTTCTCAAGCTTGCCAATGGCAAACCTCCTGTGAATGAATCTTGCTAAGAAAATCCTATAATAGTGTTGCAATTTGTTGGAATTAACAACCACCACTCTGCATGTGATGGCTTCCACAGAATGTCCTCTAAGAGTGAGGATTAGACACAGGGAGCTGGGGTGGGAAGACTAGGAGCTTAATACCTGAGACAAGGTGTTCCCCATCTGCAGAATCTCCATGAAGGCAGGCATCAGTTTTCTCAGCAGCACATGTGTGTGATCTGGCAACTGCAGCCCATTGAGTAACCTCAGTCCAGCAACATGGACATCACTATCCCAAATATCGGTGATAATTTCAAGAACCTTGGGGATAAACTCCTACATAGAACAAAGAAGCATTTTGTTACTGTGAATGGAGGGCCAGAACCTTACAATTTTCACTTACAACTGCACACAATGCACAGCCTGGAAACTGGACTCTAGATGCAGATAATTGGTTTCTGAGAAAATTTCTAGTTCTATAATTCTATGAACCATATTTTTCATGGTAGTGCTGCTGCTGGTTTTTAAAAAGATTTCCAAGATTAGATTATTACTTTAATTTTTTTCCCTATCTGTTGGAGATGGTGTAGTGTTCATGGTGAATTTTGACATCTACCTGGAAGACCCATTTAAAATCCACGGTCACGCAATGGGTTTTCATGGCTGAGTGGGGATTCAAACTCTGGTCTCCAGAATAGTAGATGCAAGCGTACTGGCTGTTGCCCTAGCACTAGAATACTGTATTTCAGAACTTGCCAACCTTGATAAAGTAGAAGTTTAAGTTCCCCTTCCAATATAAAGTGGCCACGGCAGTGCATTTCAATTGCCTACATAGCCATTGGTTCTGTAATAAATTACTTGCATTCTTGGAACTGTTTCCCTTCTGTCTCCTTCATTAACATCTGCTACTCCACTTCTTGTCAAAACATTCAACATTTGTGGGGAAACCTAAATGTAACCAGCATAAATTATGGACCTTTCTATCGTTTATTCTCTTTGAGTAGCTTTCTTCCATATAAAATTTGGATGGTTCTATTCTGGTGGAGAATCAGAAATCTGTAGAGCTACAAGGGTGTTCTGCTGCACTAGGGATGTGAGCCAAGTGTCACCCACTCTACCCCCCCCACAGCAGGCCACACAGCTGTATTTTTCTTGAACCAGAAGTGATAGGACATCGCATTTGGTCTGGGTTTCCACTGATTTTTAGCCATTTTTAGGGTTTTCTCCCCCCCCCACCCCCAGAGAGGTCCTGGTGGTAGGTAGAAAGGAGTAACACTCCTACAACTTATCTGTTGCTAAGGCCTTTGCACATGAACACTTATTTTGTTATCTGCATGCCCTGGTGTGCAAGGAAGGCTTATTGTCCATTTGGTTTGAGTGCACAGCTTTTCCATCTTCCTTGTAGCAAATGCATTTATTAGGGAGATGCTGTATTCTTCTGACTGATCAAGGCACAATATTTTGTACCTGGAAAAACTGCAATACTGTCTCTGAACAGCCTCTGCTGCTCATGTGACTGCTGTCCAGAAGACTGTTGCAAGGGTGTCATTGACTTCTATTGGATCTTGTTTAGGTCATATTTAGTGACCAAGATTCTTATGATTTTTTTAAAAAAAATGCATTTAGATTAAATCAAATTCTTTGGAGTTGTGTATTGTAAAGGCAGATGCACATGTCTGAAAGAATCAAAAGAAGAAAAGAAAAAAATGCTGAAAAGCAAAGTTATCTTTGGGAAAATGTAATTCCATCACCTATTAATTATGTATCAAATACTACACTATTGTCACAGCAAAGATAGTACACTATTGTCACAGCACATCCAGTATTCTCAAATATGCCCATAGGTTACTTTCATTAACTGAAAATGTAGTCTCTAGTGTTGACCAAATGCTGTTTAATTCCATCGAAGGTGGAAGACATCTCTCCTTAAGGAATGGTGGAGTGGGAAGTGTGTTTACAGAGGCTTCAGATGTGCTGTCTCTTACAGCTTCTAAGAGTGAATTCACACAGGCATGTGTTCATTACTCAAGTGTTTGTATGAACAAGACATCACAGATCAAGTTTATGAACAGACCTTTCACAGCACTTTCCATCACCTTAGACTCGCAGCTTTCTATTGGACTCAGTTCACATTTTCAGCTTGCATCCCTCAGATGATAAGACAAGTGTTAATCCCTCCTGATGCAGAGCACAAAGCAAGACATAGTACAGCAATGTCAAATGCAAATAATCACCTGGATTCTAATTCTAAACTTCCAAATGCCTGCAAAGGCCTTGAGGGCATGCAGCGTCTGAATCTTGATGCCCACATCTGGATCATCCAGGAATGATGCCACTAGTTTGATATCATCGTAAGTACATGCAGATGCCTGGAAAAGCAAAGCAGTAAAGTCATGGCTGTGTGTGTGGTGTGTGTGTGTAGCAAGAGGCAGAGGTAAGGTATGAGTTCCCCCCAAAAAGTCACTTCTGAATAGTGCCTCATAATTTTCCCTGCTTTTCTAGCTCCAAGCTCAAATCCATTCAAAGCACTTAACGTAATTAAAATTTTATAAGGCAATCACAGAAATGTAGTAAAATGGAAGCAAAAAAAACGTAAATAAAATTACTCCCAAAAAAGAAGGAAAAGGAAAAGAAAACAAATATATAAGAGAAAGAAGTCAGCAAGATCAGCTGACATTCACACTAAAAGACATTTATTAGGGAAACATGCTTAGCAGACAAGAGCATACTGTCGTCAGTAAAGGGCCAAGAAAATTTCTGATGAAGGAATTCCAAAGAATGGGTGCCACTGTGGAGAGACCCTCTCTCTTCAGGTCACAATTCACAGTAACTGTGTGATAGACAAGGTTGCTTCTTCTGATTAACTCAGTAGACACTTAGAATCTTTTGGCAGTGGGTCTTCAGAAGTCCCAATCCTAAAAAAATTAGGGCTTTAATCATGTCTTAAACAGACCAGCAACCAGTGTAACTGGTTGGCGTAAGAGGAGAATCAGAAAAGTGGCACTGATCATCTAATTGCTGCATTTTTTACCACCTGCAGTTTCTGGAACATTTTTCCCAGAAGGAAAGTCTCCTATCATCATAAGAGGCAGGGAAATCTGACCTTCCAGATGTTAATGAACTACTGCACCCATGATCCCTCACCATCACCTGATCGGAACTGGAATCCAACAAGCTTTGGAGTGCCACCAGTTTCCCAGCTCTGATGAACTGTGTACCGCAGTTTAGTCCCTTCTTAATTCCTCCATAGAAATAAATGGCATTTAACTCTAGCTTCTAATGTAAGTTTTTATATCTCAAGAACTGTTGAAACCCAGGAACTATGAAGTGATTGCAAACAGAAATCCAGAAGCCTATTTCATGACCACAGAACTGATAACATCATGATTTTGGTTTTTTATTATATGTGCTGACAAATAGAAAATGAAGTTCAAAAGGAAACACCTATTTGCTGATATTTGCTGCATTTTTTTTCTCATGGAATTCTTTAAAAAGGTGATCAGATCTGGAGATGATCTATTTATAGGAGGAATTCTTTGTTATTTGTTACATTTATAGCTCACCAGGCTTGCCTGAGACTGAAGGCAGCATAAATAGATTCCCCTCCAAGGGTATAGCTGCACACATTCCTCCCAGATAAATACAGTTGGCCCTCCACATTTGTGGGTTTCACTTTCATGGATTTGATTATTTGTTCCTCCAACCCCTGCCCCGACCTCAAATGCTTTTTTTATGGGGGAACCTTCCCTCTCAGCAGCTCTGATCAGGCCATGCAATCCTTCAAAACCCTATCTCTGGTCCTCTCCCCCCTCCACCAGCCACTGCCTGGTGAGCTAAGGACAGCCCACAGCCTGATTTCACGGCACCACAAACCCTCTTTCAATGCCCCCCACACGCACACGACAAAGGAGATGGGCAGAAGAGAAGGAGTATAGGACCACTATACTGAACCCACCCCCCAAATCCTTCTTCCTTCCCTGACCTGGTTTGGACTCTGGGTAGCTGTTCTCCCCACCATCCCTTGTCCTCCCCTTCCTCTCCCCCCCGCACATACATTTTGCTATTTGCAATTTTCCCACTGCTGGGGGGGGGTCCTGTGTCCCTAATCCCAGTGAACATGGAGGGCCAACTGTATTCTGCCTCCCTCAAATCTTAATTCAGGCCATTTCCACACTAGCCTGTTCTAGTGCTATGATTCCACTTTCAACATCCCATGGAAGCCTGGGGTTTGCAGTTTTGGGAGGGGCCGGCTGGCTAGTGCCCCTCCCAAAACTGCAAACCCCAGGACTCCATAGGAAGTTGAAAGTGGAATCATAGCGCTAGAATAGGTTAGTGTGGAAATGGCCTCACTCTCCAAATTTCCACCATTTCAGTAACATGAAACCTCAGTCAAGTATCTAGAAATACAGTTTAGGCATCCAAAGAAAAGGGACAGGCAAAGTCACAGAGCCAATGTCATGTAGTGGTTTGAGCATTGGACTTTAGCCCTGGAGACCAGCGTTCAACTCCCCATTCAGCCATGGAAACCCATCAGGTGACTTTGGGCGAGTCACAAACTCCTAGCTCCAGAAAACTCTGTGACAGGTTCACCTTAGGGTTACCATAAATCAGAAATGACTTGAAGGAACACAAGAAGAACAAAGTCAGAAAAAGAATGCAGAAAGAGCAAATATAAGAGGTCTAGAGGTGAACAATGTTCCATGCCTCACTGTCTGCAATGTAATAAATGGGCAGGAGCAGAATTCTTATTAGGGAGAATGCCATCACTTTGTCCCCCTACCATAGATACACCCAAGTTCCTTCCCAGGAAGTTTCTCACCCCAGTACTAACCAATCCTAGATCTGTTTAGCCCTAGTGCACTCGCTATATCTCTATATGCCTTCTAAGCTCTTTGTATTTCTCAGTTCAAGCTGCAAATCTCTCATCATTGTGTGTCATTTGGCAGTCGTGTAGCAACGGGTGTGTGTGTGATTTGCCCTGGACAGCAATGTTTTTGGGACGTTCTGGCTTGTAGCCATGCCCCCGCACACCTGACCACGTCCCTGCATGCCCAGGCCACACCCCCATGCACCACGGCCATGCCCCTCACATCATAGCCCTGACACCCCTCCTGCCCCCCCTCCACACACTCTGAGCTCTGCCACTGTCATATGGTGTTGAATCTGGCTACACATGGGTTAAGTAGGGCTAGGTCTCCTATACCTGATGACTTTTGGCTTGATTATCCACACTTATGGCCTACCTCATGCAAACTGGGAGTCTCACCTCTGTGTCCAGCAGATAAACACAGCGGGTGATGCCATGGAGTATCATATTCTTGGAGTAATCATCTAGCCTTGGATTGAGAGAGAGTAGGAGTCCCTTGAGTTCTCTGGAGTCCATCGCACCTTTACTTTGATGTGCAATGGCCAATTCTGAAAGCAAAAAAGGAATGATAGCAACCCCAAGCATGGCAGGAAAAGGAAAGGAAAGGAGTCAAAGAACTGGCAGTGTTGAATGGAGCATATACTGAACTGAGTAAGTAGGTCCCATAGGTTTTGACACGTGTTTGAATGCCTTAAAGAAGAAACTGGCTTATTGTGGGCAAGCTAGCATGCTGGCTCCTGCTGTTGAGTGAGAGTAATGGTTGTTAATGGCTTCCATGTCAGCGGAGTGGTGAATCCACTCCAGAGACCACCAACCTAGTGATTCCTGGTCACTGTACCACCAAAATGGAAGCCACAATCCACTACTAAATGGATGTTGTGGAACAAAACCATAGGCATTTTGCTTAGGTTTGTTGATCATGAAGTCCAAACCCAGCAGAAGATGGTGCTCTGACTTATTTCTCTCCCAAAAAGCCAGAAAAATACTGCATGACTGATTTTAGAATTGCTTTTCTGTCTTGTAAGGGAGAAACATGCTGGAATGCCAGGTTGTAGCCCAGTTCAGATGTTACAATAAGCAAACCAAGAGCAACTAGGCAGTATCATCCACCAGCAGGCTGCTTCTAACTGACAAACTAGAATTCACAACATGAAAACGGGGCCTGGATCCAGAACTGTATTATTAATGGTTTAACTGATGCAATTGCTCCAGGCCCCTGACTGGTTAGGAATAAAGTAATGATTGGGAAAACTAGCTTTTTAAAATCTTCTTCTAGTGTTTTTGTTACCATCACCAGTTGCTATGTTACTTCAGCAATTGAGTAAAAATTGCATGGGAACCTGCTGTTAGTGTTGCAATTGCAGGGCTGAATATGGGTTCACATACAAAGATTTTTGGGTTGCTGAATATTATACTATTTAATTTTAATGTTACCAATCTTAGAATAGCCTACAGATATGCATCAAAGAGGCCCTATTTTGGAAAGTATTCCGAGACTGCTATCACCTTCCTCCAGCCTTGCCTGCATCTTCTTCAAAGGCAATATTTTTAATGCATTCACCTAGTTCAGGTGAAGCTCTCTCTCTCAAGAGTTCTGCTTCTCAAAAGAAGGGCCATGCCAGACACTGGAATGCGGGATATGGAAATACATGATACTTAATTCATAGCATTCTCTGTTTTATTAAGCAGATTGCTTCATGCCAGGCAGGTGGACAAAACTAAAGTGTCTTTGCTCAGCTAGGGATTAAAAGACAGTGTGCACCCTAAGAAAAGCAGCTCACAAAGCCTGTGAGGATAGCAGACACTGAAACAGAATGCATGGGTCAGTGATATTCACATAAAAAGGCATAAGGATATTGCATAGTTATTGCTTTGTTGCATCATTTCAGAGCAGCCTTCTCCAGCCTGGAACCATATGTGAGCTCCAGGTATCCCTAGCCAATACAGATACGCCATTCTAGATCAAAATATAAGAAGAGCCATGGTGGATCAGACCAAAGGCTTGTCTAATCCAATCTCTGTTCAAACAATGACCAATCATTTGCCCATGGGAACCCCCGACAAGAGGAAATGGGTGCAACTCCAGACTCTGTCTTGCATCCTCAACAAGAAATATACAGAGGCATGTTGCTTCTCGTATTTGAGATGATATCTGCCATCCTTGCTAGTACACTTCCAGGTCTCAGGAAATGCCAAGTTTTATCCCTGTACAAAGAATTTTTATTTTAGAGATCCATACGATGTTTTCTTCATCTCAAAGTATTTCCGAGGAACACCTAGAATCATCAAAAACTTTTATTCCCACTTTGCAAGTGCATTTAAATTAATGCAGTACAGTACTTTCTGAAATGAAATATGCTGGTTATTTGCCATGTGTTTCTACTGTCTTAGACCCAGTAAAATGGCTGCCAAGTAAACAGTTATTATTTTCAGAACACAGATTCAACTGAGATAAAGTGAAGAAAAGAGGAATGTTAGCACAAAAATTAAATTATCCTAATCTGTAACTAACTAGTATAATATTGCTAAAGCAGTACAATATTTTGACTATAACCCCTAATTTTTTTTAAAGGCTCAGTGGAAGTTCATGAAAATCAGTTACTGAAATGCTGCACAAGATTGATCAATAAGATAAGGAACAGGAAAGACACAAAGGAGAGAGAGGCATAATTCAAGAGAGGTCTAGATACAAATCCATGAATATGCAGGCACAATCAAAACAAAAAGAATAAAAAATTATTGATATTTGAAGGAAGTCTGGTTCAGATCATCATATCCATTGATGGCTCCAGTTTCCGTGAATTTATCCAGTTCCCTTTTAAAGCCATCAAAAGTGTCAGTGATAGCTAAATCTTGTGGTAGTGAATTCCACAATTTAACTATGTGTTGTGTGAAGAAGTATTTCTTTTTATCTTTCCCAAAACTCCTATCATTCAGCTCCTGTGCATGACTCTTGGTTGTAGCACTATGAGTAAAGGAGAAGGTTCTCCCTATCTATTATCTCCATGCAATTCATGATTTTACATGGTTCTATCAAGTCTCCACTTAGTTGTCTTTAAAAAAAACAACACCAAAAAACAGCCCCAAATGCTGTATTCTTCCCTCTTGGGAACCTACTCCAGTCCCTTGATAATTTAATTTGCTTCTTTCTGCACCTAAAAGGGGGATGATGGACGCTGTGGTCCAATACTTCCAAAAGTGCCAAGTTGGCTAACCCCGATGGATAGGATTAAGAGAGTGGGAATTTTCTGGCCTAACCTTGGTGAGGGAGAAATGTCTGAGTTGTACTAACTGCTGGTACATAGCCAAAAGCCTGCTCTATGGCTGATAAAGGCAACATGGCACCATGAAATAGTACAACTGACATGGGACTCAACCAGGGCATGTGCAATTCCTACATTCAGAGCATACCGCCCCCCCTCAAAAAAAAGATCAGTTCCCTCCATGCTCTTGGTTTGATAGTTCAGAATTAAACCAGTGCTGTATAAATGGCTCTGTGGGATGCACCCAACATGTGAATAACATGTGGGATGGCCACAACCACTTCCAGTACACAGCAATAAGGTGTGGGGATGTTGCTCCATCTCCCCAAAACCCCAGTTTACTCACTGGCTAAGGGCAGTGGCTCTGGATTGTAGGGTGGGCTGTTGATCCCTGCCAAGATGGTCTTGGCTATCAGGAAAGCAGCCCCAGCCCCAGTAGCAGCAGATACCATATTTTTTGTTGTTACCAGCTGTAAATACTTCATGTCTTCCTTGCTTTGAACACCCAGGGATCCTGATCCAGAACCCTGGGCCCTGAACTCAAGCAGGTCCCTTGTGGAAAAACTAATAAGACTGCTTGCTGGCTGGTTTGTGATGTCACCAGGTTCTGTCATGACATCTCTGATAGACCAACTGCAGAAACCCAGGTGAGTCAAGGTCCTTACTTTCTCTTGTTTTGGCATTATCAGCGAAACCAGTTATTCTGATTTCTTCTCATCTGTAACACATCCAGGCCCCTTGCCTTCTCAGATAAAGGCAAAGACTGGGGAAGAAAGGTGAATATGGTAGGAAATAAGCTATCCACTAATCTGTTGCTAGAGTGGAATTCAGAAGCTCAACAGCCTTCTACTCTGGTTAGAAAGAATCATACGCATTTCAGGATAAGTACATTGCAGAAGCTTGGACTACATATGTTACGTTAACTACTTTTTAACTAGTAATCAAGCTGGTTCTACTTCTGTGATCACACTCCAAAGAATGGAAATCAGAGTTCTAGATGGTTCCTATTGACTGGTATGGTGCAAAGCAATTTAGCAGCAATATGGACCATGAAGGGACCAGTTTCAGACTAGAGATGTAACATTTCCAGAATTTTTTAATGGAGGGGACACACCTTTTTTCCCAAAAGGAAATTTTCAGAAAAAAAGGAAAATGTAATATTAGCGTCCTTTTCAGGTTGAGAGTCATTTTATTACTTTAGGTACATAAAATGCATTGTATATCACTTGGTCTGGCATAAGATTATTATTTGATAAATTTAATGTCGTACTGTATTCAGAATACAATTGCAAACTGAATTCCCTTTTTTAATTTTAATTTTTTGTTACATGGAGTGACAACATCCTGAACTGTAAGGAACACCTGAACTATAAGAAACCTCCTTGGTTTTACAATAGAAACAGACTATTTTGTCTCCTTCAGCTTTCCACAGTGGAAAGCAGACATAATGCACTCATTCCCTTAAAAAGAACTAGGACAGGGAAATGAAAACGTGGAATTGTAATGAGGTGATAACTGTACATAGTCTTACATAAAAGGTTTTCTCTTACTTTTTTTTTTTAAAGAAATGATTTTGAGGCCATAAATAGATGAATACTTTGGCCATTTCCGCACCAGACTCTTATAGTCCTATTACTCCACTTTCAACATCCTATGGAATCCTGGGGTTTGCAGTTTAGGGAGGGGCCTCAAACGCCCCTCCCTGAACTGCAAACCCCAGAGTCCATGGAATGTTGAAAGTGGAATCATCATGTCCTCCAACTGTCCTGATTTGGCAGTGACTATCCCAATTAACCATCTTATCACCCCTACTTTTTCAGCTGCTTTTAAAATGTCCCAGTTTCTCTTTCCTCTTTCAACTTTCCCTCTTTGTCCTCATTTTTTTTAAATGTACTTTATTAGAAACTTTTCAATACAGACAAAAACAAAAGAAAAACAGAAAAGAAACAAACGAGAGAGAGAGAAGAACAATTAGAATTGACTTCTGACTTTCCTGACAATGGTTATATGTTTTGCTAAATAACTTCTCCAGTTATATACCATTCATGCACTCCTTCAACTTAACCAAACCTAGCAATTATCAAAACCTTCAGTTAACATGTTTGTGAAGAAGGTGGACTAACAGAGAGCAGCCAGTCCCAGTTCAGAGAACACTGTAAGGAGAGGGTGGAGTTGTTTTTAAAAAGAAAAGAAAGTTGGGAACAGACTGTTGGAGGAGCCAGTGGAGAGTCTTGAGGGAAGTTACTGAGTATGGGGTGTCTGAGTGATTTATAGCAAAGATCTGACATAACTGGAATAGTGTTCATTGTTTGGAACTAAGAACTGAAATTTAAGAAAGCAATTTTTATGCATGTTATTAAATAAAGTAAAGCTACTAGTTATCTTGTAAAACTGACTCTGGACAGCATCATTAACCGAGAACTAAGGGTGGGTCACACTTACCAAAAAGAGCCCAAAGCTAATACACACAACGGTCCACAGCAAAGGGACCAGGATCCAAATCCAAGGAGGGATTTTAAAGGGGGACCACAGGACAAGTAACTGGTTTCCAGGGCTAGTAACTGCGAGGCCAGCCTGAGAAGTAAATCTGTCACAGTGTTATTCTCACTTTTCTGCCAAAATACAATCAGAGGTTCCCAATCTTTCCAAAATGGCACCAATGGTTTTTCTCTAATTAATGTTGAAAGTTGGTCCATTTCAGCTAAATCAGTCAATATCAGCAGCCAATATTCAAGTGTTGGAATTATGGTGCTTTTCCATTTCTGCATAATCTTTCTGCTGTGGTCATATAAGAATTTTCCATGTCTCTTCTCCATTTAGTCATCCAACCTCATCTAACTTCAATTGCTGTAAATTAAATTCAAAGTGGAAAAGTAGTTTGCACTCAATTAAATCAGCAAGGGGGAGAGGAGAGGAGGAGACAGAATTCTGCCCTTCCTAGCCGGTTCAGGAAAAAGCAAACTGCTGTATTCTCTCTTCGCTTGTGCATTCCTCCTCATTAATAACTTCTACCGTACTCTGATGTTGTTTGGCCACACATGTCGTGATTTTCATCTGTGAAACACTGGACAGCATGTGTTACAAAACAGGAGCCAAACAGTACATTGTTTATTCCCTGGCACTGGAACACTACTGACAGTGCAGCCCAATATTTACCCATGGCACACTGTATCTAAATGGACAGGCTGACTGAAAATTTAAATGTATTTTCTTTTCATTTCGTTCAATGGTACACATATTTCAGTAATCCTATGTGTGTGTGTGTGTGTGTGCGCGCGCGCGTGCTTATTGGACACTTATTAGTTTAGAGAAAGTGTCAATGCTTGTAGAAGAAGAACCTTTCTGCTATACTAGCTAAAGAAGATTTGTGGGCTTTGCAGAGACTACCAAAATATCTTTATAAGGTCCACTGCCTGTTCCCTTCTTTCACAAAGGGATACTGACAGATACTGTGTAAAAAGAGTACACAGATGTTTTCTAAAAGTTTTGTAAAATAAAGAGAACATCAAGCTTCTGGGTGATTCTTGGTTGAGTCTTTCATTTAGTCAAATGAATAACCTTACAAGATCCTGAAGACACAAAATGCTAACAATACCTTACAAAACAAATAGAAAAATATCTCCTAGAAACTCAATTAAAACATTCAGAGGTTAACAAAAGCTTTTATAAAAATCCAAAAAACTAACCATTGTCTACTTGCTTGGCTCCCCAAAGCCAGACATAAAGATATTCTGGCCTGTCTCCAAGGTAGACAAGTTCCCCTGAAAATGCTTTCCTCCATTCTAAATTGTTCTTTGATTTAAGTTAGCGACAGAAGCCTCAAGAGGGAGCTCTGGTTCAAAGCTAGAAATGCCAACCGGCTACAATAGAGGAGACAGACCCTGGTATGTCAAGTTGTTTAAGGCTGTAATTATAAGTAATATCTTGAATTATTCCTAAAGAAAACTAGAAATAATGCAGACACTGCAACATGAGTGCAACATGCCCCTAGCAGTACTGTACTTTGCTCTCAACCAGTTGGCTTGCTGGCACAGCAGCTGGAAAGCCAAAAAACATATATGCAGTCTTGGCCAAAGAAATGTAGTCTGTAAAATGATGGCAAGCACCTTGACAGGCATTTAGAGGCTGGTGAAATTATGTGCATATGTTTGCATTTCTAGAAAGCAGACTTCCCAACATACCTGTGTACATGAAGCCACAAGCTACATTTGAAGCTTTAGGCATTCATTCACTCCAGGAAAGGATAAAATGCTGCCTCTTTGTCTGAACCCATTCCGTTTGTCTGTCCTTCCAGTGGAAACAGCCATCACTTTGTGGCTGTCAGAGGGAAGAAAGGCCATTACAGAACTGATCTTCTTCTTTGCCCATATGTGGGTAGTGACTAGTGACATCATCCCACAGGAGGGTGAGAGGAGGAGGAAATAACTACAAAACTGAAACATGTGAAGGAATTCGAAACACATAATCATTGTTGGAACATATGGTTCTGCCTCTGAACTCGGACTGAATGGGAAAAGCACAGGACCCCACGATGAAATATTTATTGGGCTGTTCTACAGCTGGAAGGAGAATGCCTGTGCATTGTTCCGAGACCTCACTGACAAAATAAAGGTGCACCCATAGGGCTGGCCCTAGCATTAAGTAGAGTGAGGTGGTTTACTCAGGCAGGAGATTTTGGGTGTCATAAGAGCTCGGCATGTTGCTAGCTGTTTCAACTACTATTAATGAGTCTTTACTCCCAGGGATGGGGAGAGGTGCTTCTGGCATTTTATACCTCATGAACCAAAATAACTTGACAGACTTCAGGTGGTAAAGACCTTGACAGGTGAGTATGGGGTACCAGTTGCTGCTCTACCTCAGACAGCAAATGCCTTGGATCACCTTTAGAGTGCAAGCCTGTAATAAAGCAATGTGAACTCCCCAAATCCTGTGTGTCACTCTGAATTAGAAGCATTGCTCTTTTAGACAACAGTTTACCAAATCTCCCAGCCAGTGGGAAATTCTGGGAATTGTAGTCCCCAAGTTCCAAACTCTGTTCAGGTCTAAAACGTTTGGCAAATACTGTTTTAGGGCACCAGGACTCTACCCAGTATTTATACATCACTTGGGTCAGTTCTAAACAGTCCTGGCAGACAGTGAACAAGCTCAAGCTTCTCAGTCACTAATTTTGCAATTACATCTGTTCCAAATTGGAACTGGCTGTAGTTCTAGGCCTTCCTAAGATTTTTTTGGTACTGAATACTGACACTCGGTACCATTATAAGATAAACTTGATTGGTAGTAAGTGATACAGTATATGGCATATAGCAAAGAAGCATCACAGATCTTCTACTAATGGTGTCCAGACTTCTCTTATAACTAATGGTAAAACTAGGCCCCTAAACAAATAATTCTATCCAAACTTTCCCTTGGCTGGTATTCAAAGTCTCCATGGATGGATAAACAGGTCTCTGGGCTGGGATGCAACCCTCTCCCAGTTCCTTTGCAAGGCCAAGGAAGCGGGATTCCTGGGTTACACAGTGCAGAAGTGAACAAAGAGAAGTGCATAATCATGACTCACCTTCCATTCCCTTAGCTGTGAGACTTATTTCTTTATTTAGTGCCATCAGTTGACATGGTGCTTTACATGACTGGCTTACGACTGTTGGTTTGATGGTTTCCTGCCCTCTGGCTTACAATCTAAAAATAACAGTGCAAGTAGGTTAATAATGGAGGGAAGTTTACTTCCCTGCTCTGTTCACAGCCTTGAACTACCAAGTCAAAGCAAAGTGTCTAACAAAAGCCTAAATTCCTTTTTAATCCTGACTACAGTAGACCCATTGAACCCATTAGATGTATCTACTTGTTCACTCACCATTCAACAACTGATTGAATGGGTCTATTCCTTGGAACTAACCAATGAGATGCCAGCCAATCTTACTAAATAGAAAGCAACTCTTACTTTGCCACTGGACAGCTGTTAATGTCTGGTGATGATGCTGGCAAGGAATCCAAAACCCATCTCCCAGTTGGCAGAGACCAAACTCACTCCAGGTTCCTTTGGCTGTTTTTTCCCCAGCTTCCCACTTCCATTTATCAGAGAGCAACAAGCATTGTTTCCTGGATTCCACAGCTGTCAGTCTGCTTCATGAAAAAATCTAATTTCTAGTAATCTGCTTTCTTTGGTGGCCCTTCTGCTGTTCTGTGTCTTCATGCACAACTCAAATGACTAAGCAAATAAATTCATGTTCCTTCTAATAGACTCGTCCCCTTTGGACAGGGCCACTGAAGCATTTGCAGGTAGTTTCAGTTGCAATGTGGAGGTGTGTATGAGGAGGGGGTATCTGCTACAGGCATTGATTTGGCTTTCATTGATGAGAGAACCCATCATAGAAAGGAAATATTGCTCCTTCCTTCCTTCACTTCACCTTTTGAAAGGGAGGGAAGTGAAGTGGTGTGGTAGGGAGTTTCTCTCTGGAGAGAATTTGATTAATGCCGATGCTGGAGTACCTCTTCCATCTTCCAGCAGAGAAAATCATCTCCCCAAGTGCAGCCTTTCAGCTCTTCAAAACTGTCTTATTCCTGGAATAATGATAGCTGACATAAACATAGCAAAGCTAAAACCATTCAGTCTCTCCCTACCAGAGCTGAGTTGTCACTGGACACTGAATGTGATCAGACATCACAGTCCAACAGGCGTGAAATGGCCCATACGGGACAGTTTGCGGTATGCCTTCTTGTATACACTTGTACATCTTAAATCCTCTAGGGGGAATATTTTATTTTCATGATTGCTAGATAGTCAGAAGCCCTTGGGCTGTTAAAGATTTTATTCTTGCACATTTTGAGTAGTCCGAGCAATTGCTATGACTCTAGATGCACTTGAAAAATCAAAATCCTGCATGGAGACTGACCCAAATTCAGCACCCAGAAAACTAGGATTGTACTGTATACCTTATGCTAGCTAGCATAAATTTCCTATTTTGGGAAAAATACTATGGATAATAGTAATGGAGGTGGGCCAAAGGGTTCTACTGAAGCCCTGTTTTCTGTCCCACAAAAATTATCTTTAAATCCCTTTGTGGTTTCTGAAATACCATATTTGCTGGTGTGTAAGATTCACTTTTTTCCCAAAAAATATTGTTTGAAAATGAGGTGAGTCTTATATGCTAGTGTGTTTTACACTTCAGCAAATAGTATTTGCTGACGTATAAATGGAGTGTGTCTTATATGCTGGTGCATCTTATATGCTGACAAATACAGTATTTTTTTAGGCATAGGTGAATACATTCAAGCTCATCTCTGCAGACTAAGGGCTAGAAATCTTTTTAAAAAATAAAGAATGAAATTTGAGATTCTTGGCACACTGGATTCTGGAATGAATATTAATCCTGCAGGATGAAACAATTTAGACTTACCTCTATCCTTTACTATTAGCTCTGGAATTCTCAACCAGTGTCTATGCTTGTGTGATGTATGATGCTTTAACTTGAACATATTTTCACATGTTTTGCCCAATGCAGAGTTGAGAAGGTTCAAAATGATGGAAGGAAATCTACAATATATTTGACATAATTTGTGGAAGATTGCAGAAAATACGTTGTGTGCGTGTGTGTGATTGAGTGTGCGTGTGTGCATGCACATTGAAGGAATGGCCACAAAGCAACACAATAAATAGCCTTTGCTTACCTCATGTTCTAATGGGAATCTTCCAATGGAATTTTGGGGTGGAAATGAGCTTGTTCTCAGCAGAAGCTGTTTGGTTCTGGAAGACCTAATAGCAAGCTGAAGTGCTAGTAGTTTCAAGAATACAAGCCAACCAGCACGTATCTATCTGTTGTTGTTTTTTCCCCTTTATATCTAGAGATGACTAGTCACGTTGAAGAACAGACAGTGTTACAGTAAAAGAGAAGCCAGAGTTGGAAAATGGGTGCACACTGTTTCATTTCTGGGTCCTGTGATTTCTAAGTAAATTAACCTGTTTTGGTTTTTAAATTGAGGCAAACTGGTGGCTGCCAGAAAATTTTGCTTCCTGATCTAATACACAGGCTGATGTATACCCTTTGAGTATGTACATCTCTGAATGGATGTGTAGTTCATGGTACAAAACTGCATAGAAAACAAAGATACCTGGGAAATCTATGTGCAGATATTAGCATATTATGGAGAGCAACATACAAAATGCATATTAGGGAAAGTTGTGGGTGAACATAAACATGACCTTTTTTGGGTACAATTCTTTTAAAAATGCAGACTGTTATGGAAACTGCATGACATGGAGTTGTGACTGAATTCATGTAAAACAGATACTAGGGATGGGCCAACCGAATCCTTGAATCCTGGGTAAGGATTTGAGATTCCCAAATCCGAATCCCTGTGCCAAAATAGGCAAACTGAATCTTTCCAAATCCGCCAACTAAATAGATTGTTGGAGACTGGGATACCTGAAAACCAAGGAGACCATATGTACAAGGGAAGATAATAAGTAGGCGAGGTTTTCCCATGAAGTAATAATGGCCTTTGCTAAAAATTTCACAAATTACATCTGGCCTTGTATTCTAAGATATTTAAATTGAACATTTCATATTTCATTTCAGTCCTTGATTGGAAGCTACAGGCTTGAGATTTCAAGGACAGCTGAAACATTCCTTTGCATAGCTCCCTTGCAAAGCTCTTTCATACAGTATTCTGGGGTTTGTAGTTTTACAAGGTGTCACAGCCTTCTCTGCCAAAGTGGGCTGGTGCATCATCAAACTACAAACCCCAGGATGCCAGAAGGAGCTATGCAAAGAAAAGCCAGTTTTGACCTGGATTATCTCTCTACTCTAGTATGTGGCCCTGTTTACACAGGCAGGAAAATGTGGGATTAATCCACATTTTCCTGCCTGTGTAGAAAGGGCCTTCATATCATTTTCAATCTGGGGAGATCCTGAGGCAAAACTATGACAATTGTCTTGGTCAGATTTCTTCAGAGGGAGGTTTGCCTTTGCCTAGGCTTTTGCTAAGGCTGAGAGAGTGTGTCTTGCCCAAGATTATCCTTTTTTCCGTTGCCTTTTAAACTCTTTTTTAAAAAAAGATTCGAAAGATTTGAGATTCGCAATATTCGTGGATTCCCAGAATCTTCCAGGGATTCGAATCTGGATTCAGATTTGGAAAATTCTGGATTCGTCCCATTCATAACAGATACACTCTGGATGTAGATTGATTTGTCCTTTTCTCAGATCAAGTAGCACTACCAAAACTGGAGAACCTTGTCTGCATTTGATCTACCTGTCGTGTGCTGAGGTGGCTTAGTTATTTCCCTTTGGGCAGATATAGTTGTCTCTGACACCACATTTGATATCTGTCTTTGAGATGGATGGAAGATGGTATTGTATTATTTACATGGCCAGGTAGTGCTCATTCAGATGTGTGCTAGTGAATTTGTAGTTTCTCCTGCACATGTCTTGAAGATAAAACATTTGCTTTGCCAATTTTCGTCCTTCTACAGCACCAAACCTCATGTCACCAACTGGGCAGCTAACCAGAGAGCCACCACAGTTCACATACTTGTGAAAACATCTTTGGAGAAAAACACTAATTAATTCAAAACCTCATAAGGAAAACTTTAATTTCCCTTTAATTACTTGTTACAACTTGCTCTCCATTGTCAAATGGTTCTATTACATTCTTCAGCCTTTTTATGCCACTGTCTCCTTCCTGTAAAGAGACATGCAGAGATTACAGGATTCTGTAATTGTAATAGGAGAGAGATGGATGCCTGGAGCATACAGTGGCAGAGGCAGAAGAGTATTCGACATTTTTCAACCACACACTCAATGCTACATCTTTTCAGGTTGCATGGACCCAAAAACAACACTTTTAATGTTCCTGGGACTGAGAGAGAGAAAACGAGCAGAAAGCAGAGAATACTGGATCAGGCTTGCAGTATCTTACTTCCAACATCCTTAGCCCAAAGAGAGCCCTGGTGAAGCCATTCATGATGACTGGAAGCTAAAACTGATAGTCACAGTACTACACTGCTTCTCTCCCCTCAATTCCCATCCTAACCTTTTTTTTTTCTCCCTCAGAAGGTGATCTGTGGGAGTAATGTATTAAGCTGTGTCTGTGGATCACTCTGAGCTGCAATTGCTCATGAACCTTCAAGAAGTGGTCAGATGTGGATTCAGTCTGATACAGAGGAGCTTCATGTTGATTTGGACATCTCTTGAGTATGCTTAATCTTAGATTCAGAGTTTGTCCAAAGCTGAACCCCATTTTTACACAACACATTCAAGGTGTAATCCAACCAAGCCACCCATAGGTGATGGATGTTAAAGTGGGGGGATTTTATTTCCTCCTGTGGTAATTTCTTCCATGCTGGAACATCTTGATCCTCTTTTCCTGAAATGAAGATCTGGCTCACAGAATGAATTTCATGTCCTCTGCATGTCCTCTGTTATCTGTAACAAACAAAGGTATGGCTGTTTCTCCATGTGAAATAAGTGGGGCTTCCCACCCCATGTGCAAGCAGCATTTTAAAGATTCTTGTGCACATCATATTAAGTATGACTATGTAGGAAATACAGAGTTTTTTTTTAAAAAAGGGGTAACAAAAGTGAGCTAGAGAGATATAGTGGTTTCAGCATATAATGGTTTGGGTGACTTTGGGCAAGTCACACTATCTCACCCTCAGAGGAAGAAAAACACAAACCCTCTGTGAATAAATCTTGCCAAAAAACCTGTGATAGCATCACATGAGGGCTGTCATAAGTCGGAAATGACTTGAAGGCACACAACAACAAGAATAGCAAAACTGATTATGGAGCCAGTGTGGTGTAGCAGTTGAGTGCTGGAACTCTGGGAGACCAGACTTGGCCTGAGAAACCCAGAGGGTGCTCTGGGACAAGTCACATTTTCATAGATTAAAAAAAAAAAAACCCAGGAAGACTCCTCTTAATAAATCTTGGCAAGAAAACCTTGTCATCATAAGTCAGAGTTGAAGATACGCAATGACAACAGAAGTGACACCTTTGTAGGAAATTTGTCTTATCTGAAACAGTGCTGAGATCACATCAGATGGTGATGCCAGCTTAATATGGTTGGACCTGGTAGGCATTTCATTTGGAATATCCTTCTTTCCTAGTCCTAGAGATAAATTACAGAGTGAAATGTATTGGATCTGGGCTTCCAACTATTATACATTTTTACATTGCCTTTTGTTGTTGTTGCTGTGTGTCTTCAAGTCATTTCTGACTTACAGCTATCCTAAGGCAAACGTATCATGAGATTTTCTTGCGAAGATTGAACAAATCTTGCCTTTGCCTTCCTCTGAGGCTGAGAGAATAAGACTTGCCCAGGGTCATCCAGTGGGTTTCCATGGCTGAGTAGGGATTCAAATACTGTTCTCCAGAGTCTTAGTCCAGTGCTCAAACCACTGCATCATGCTGGCTGAACAGTACAAGTCAAGGGTAACTCCAAGATTCATTAGACAGTAGTAGGCACTCTCCCGCTCCAAAAAAAAAAAAAAAAATCACATTCCTTCAGCTTGCATTTGTGGTGAGATGGATCCATACTGAGAGCTGACCTACCAAAATCAATAGCACAAGTCAAGCATGACAAGTTAGGTCCCATTGATTTCAGTAACTTTACTATAAGCATAACTAAGTCTAGATCCAGCCTAATATATTTGTATTTAATGTCTATGATAAAATCCTTGCTCTGTGTTGATTCTTCTCTCCCCCAAACTATTTTTCTCTACAGAATTACTCTTGATACAAAGATGATGAATTAAATTATCAGCCTGGTAGAGTAGAGTATTTCAAAGCTGATTACAAAAATTAAATAAATAAGTTTGAAGCCTGTAAAGACCACTCTGAGCAAGTGCAGGCTGGACTCTTTCATAACTGAAATAGTCCTGCTTTGTTAGTTGTCTTTCAAACCACTTTTTAAAACCCGTAAGTGGGCAGAAGATAACATTCCAAATGTTTTAGACTTCAACTGCCATCAGCCTCTTCCGGCACAGGGAGTGGTCAGAGGCTGTGGGACCTGAAATCTCAAGCCATCAGGAGATCTGTCCACCCCTAAATTAAATCAGCGGCCCTTTCCGCATGTGGGAAAGGAACCGCGCAAAAACGGGCCTCACCGGACTTCTTCAGTGTCTGGGCGAGTCTGTTGGGATGAAGAGCAGTGTGAGCTCGTCGCTCCGTGCTGCTCCAGTGCCCAAAATGGCGGCTTCTGGTTGGTGGAGGCTCTCCACCAACCGGAGAAGCTCGCCAGCCTAAAGCCCGCCCCCAGCAGATCTGCAGGCACGCACTAGAGCACTGGAGCACGGCGACGGAGCGACATGGGGTCGTGTGCTCCGTGCTTTTTAAAAACCTCTTAAAAGAGGTTTTTAAAAAGCACGCTGTGCAACCAGTTCCGGTCACTCCAGAGCGGACTGAGGTGCGGAACTTCGAAAAGTAGTCCATTCCAGTCCACTCCACGGTGCAGAAGACCTCCATTGGAGGTCGCTCTGCACCGTTTTAATAGGCTGGTGCGGAAAGAGGACACAGGAACTGTAACTCAACACATCTAGAGGTCACCAGGTTGGGGACAGATTATTTGAAACTATTTCCTTTTGTCCTAAAATTACATATTCTGGAGACAGAGTGGTGTTAGCATCTAAGGGGGCAGAAAAGGAGTGTTCCCATAGCCAATGGCTGACTAGCATGGGAGATAAATATACACCCAAATGCAGCTGGATTTGGCGATAGACTGAGAGCTGATTACATAAATGCCTATAAAACTACGATCTTAGAGCAGCAAATCTAATTGTCCATAGACTCGTATATGTGTGCCTAATTAATATTACATAAATAAATCAGCAGTGTATAATCATACAGTGAATCAGCATTTATTTTAACAAGTGTTAAAGCTAGCTACAGTGTTGTGTCTTGGGTTATATAGGAAAGACCATTACCCTGAATTCACATGGAGGAAGGAGTAGAAACACAAGCACTGTGTGTCCAGTGCCCCCTCCCTTGTTGCCCCATGTCCATGTGGCAAAATGTCTGAAACAAGTAGCAGAGGATCCAGACTATAGAAGCCTAGACTCTATCTGTGCTATTGGGAAACATGAATAAGCAGGCTGAGAGAATGAAACTTCTAAACAGTCCTCAATTGAAAAACAAGTATAGTGTTTTCACTGTTTCTCTGTATCATGCGCACATGCACATGCATACATTTGGATGTGTATGCATGCACAGACACTGCATGTTTCCTTTTTTCCTGGTGTCACTGATATCATGAATTAACATTCATATATGTGGCCATACACAGAAATATTAGAGTTCAAAGAGGCTTAACTGCTTTGTATCTACAGTTAAGGCTGAATATTACTATGTTGGGGTAAATGATGGCCAAAATCTTTCTAGTGACTTACACTGAAGTTATGTCTGTGTAAGTATTTCAGGGGGTGCATAGCACAAGGAGATATCTATTTCCTCCTTGTGCAACGCTTTGCTGCAATTGTGCAGTGGCAGCCAGGTAGCTTTCCCCTCAACTGCTGACTGCTATGCTCTACTCAGACACCATCAAGCTGCCACTGTACAGAGAGAGAAGAAGGTCTATATCTTGGGGGGCAGGCCCATTCCTTCCTCTTCAGCAGTACAGTGGGGAGCCAGGCAACATTTAAGTGAACTCCCATGGCTGATTAGTGCCCAAGGGGCAGAGCTGTGCCTGGAAGTGGTGGGGTATTGCTGTTTGGCTGCCTCTTTGTGACTGGGAAAGATGGAGCAGCCTTGACCTAGCTGGACCACCGGTTTAAGTATGGTGGTATATAAGTTCCACCAGTGGTCCAATAGAATGTTGGCCTGAGTCTGAATTCCAGATACAATGTGGATTTGTATATTGCTTTGAATTGCTCAAGAAAAGCTGTATATCATTAAATAAAGATCTAAATCTTACTGTTATCCCCATCTAGAATAGAGCCACTGAATTGGATTTACCTGTGTTTTCAGTCACAACACACAGCAACTGGGTCTTCCTCAGCTGGGACTAACCCACAACTGGATTGTGCTCTCCTGTGCTTTTCTCTCTGATGCATATTCAGCTGGGGAAATAAAAGGAGTATGAATTTGATAGAGAGAGATACTCTTCTTACTCACTTCACAGTTCAGAGATACCCTTGCCCCCGGATTTCACCCAGCAATATATTGAAGCAGTCTGGAGAAAGCAGAACACAGATGGTGGCTCTCATTCTCTAGCAGGGGCCACATTTACAGGTTCCTCATTGCAATTCCTGTGGCATCTGGCTTACCAGACTGCCAGACTGCTCTATTCCTTTGTCACACAGCGTTGATTTTAAAGCCATCCGCTCTTCTGGTTTTTCTTACTGAAGGTCTCTGCTGAACATCTATCTCAGGGAATTCCACAATATGGCCCATTGGGATGGAGTAACCTTTCGGTTCATCTACCTGTGACAAAGTAAGAGAGCAAAGTGTGGAATGAGCTCCCTGCAGACAGATGGATAGCAGATGTCAAAAGTTAATGGGGCTTGCTGTGGGGCTAAGGAATCATCCCTCATTCTTATGGATGTGTGAGCATGCATTGCTGCCATTGCAGGGCATTTTGTTTGCACATTTGCTGTTGCCACCCTGAAATGCACATGCTCTCTCCCAGGTCAAGTAAACCAGAGTCCTGCAAAACTGGAAGATGTGAAAACAAACCAGATGCATTGTGTTCTTTGATTCTGAAACACAATAAAAATAACTGAATGGTGGAACTCAGAGCAGGTTTTCTTTTGTGGAAATGGCATATTTTTTTATTTTTTTTTTAGTAATTGTGCACCAGTGGTCACATAAGTTGTGTTGAGAATACCACAGTTTCAAGAAGAGGAAGAGTGCAGTGCTTTGTTGATTGATGCTGAAACAAATAATCTCCAGCACTCTAGTTCACTATTTCTCTGCTAATCCACAGCCTAGTTGCATGTGCAGGACACTACCAGCAATTGATTGTGCCAGTAAGATAATTTTTCTATTGATAAGGGTCATTAGGAGAAGCTTTAATATATGCCGTGTGTCTTCCTGTGGTTGACCTAAATTCTACTGCAGATTACTGCATTCCCTTAGATTTCTGTATTAAACAGACATTCCCTCTGGATAGGAAAAAATTGGGTGCTTTCCTCCTTTTGCTTTCTGATTTAAATAAGCTGCATTGTAATGCTTGTCATGTTTATAATGAGGTTGCTCTAGTTGCTGGTCCTTGCTGGGAAATGGACAAGGGAAGTGTTTCTCTGTTGTTGCTGCTGGATCTCTCAGCTACTTTTGACACCTTGGATCACTGCATCCTTCTAGATGAATAGATTTTACTACAGCTTCTGGGTGACTTTTGGCTTGTGGAAGGCCACAGGATTCTATATGCTTTGAGATATCTGTCTGGGATCAAAAGTTTGTGGAACTCCAGATGTTGGACTGCAATTCCCATTATGCCTTACCACTGGTTGTGTTAGCTAGGGTTGATAGGAGTTATAGTCCTACAATACCTAGAGGGCAGTAGATTGCTCACCCTGTTCTACAATGACTAGGGGAGATTATTCAAAGAGCAGGGGTCTACTGCCATCGACATGCTGGTGACAAAGACTTCTGAATCTCTCTCTTTTTCCCCTCTCCTCACTACCCATGAGATCCCAGGGAAGCAGTGGATGTTCTGAACAAGCCCTGCAGCCTGTAATGAACCATATGAGGGAGAGCAAACAAAATATTAATTTAGGCAAGGAAGTGACCTTGAATATGTCTGATCCCAGGATAGGTAGACAACCTGTGCTGGAAAGTGCTGAACTTTTTTAGAAGACATGAGCAAATAGTCTGATGATACCCTTGGGCCTGCCATTCCAGCTGAATGCTCAGGGTACAATACTGATGTATGTGTTTTCCTAGTTTTATGTAGTTTGCCAGCTCAAATTTTCCTTGGAATGGAATGACTTAAATGTAGCATTTCATGTCTTATTGGTCCACAGATTTCAGCTGTAGAGATTTAGTGATAATCTGTAGCTTTAAGGTCCTAAAAGCAGGGTGGGCAACTTGTGGTCTCATAGATGTGGGTAGACTACAACTTTCTCTGGTCTCTTTAGCTTTGGTTATATTTGCTAGAGATGATGGGAATTGCAGTCCAACATCTGGAAAGCCTCCAGTTGCCTACTCCTTTGCTAAATGGACAGGATCCAGAATATTTTAAGGACCCACTGATCTCTTCTAAGCCTATCCCGTGGTACTTCTTTAGGGGATCCCACCTTATTCTCATCAGCTGAAGTACAGTGGATGATGATGCAGGATAGGGCCTTCTGTGGGATGGTTCCAAAGTGATGGAATTCCTTAGGCATGCCTACTCTCTCCTTCTATGATGGTCTTTGGATGGCATACAAGGCTGACTCTTTTCTAATGATCCATTTCAGATATTCTCAGTGTTTTTTATTATTATTATTACAACTGCTTGGCGCTTTCTGCATTTTGCTGTGAGAGTCCCCCTGTCCCCAGAGTTTCAGCTCAGCTCTGCCTGAGGTATGTACTCTTCTGCAGTGGTAGCTGAGGACTTCCATGCCTGTGGGGCAGTGCGTTTGCTCAAGTTTTAGTCTGAAGATTAAATAAACTATCTAGTTACCTCTTTGGGGAGCTGAGCGTAGCACATTGGATAACTCCTTTATAATTTGGACTACATCCCAGGATGGAGTCACTGCCACATGGTGATGATGGGAGACATTGGCTGCCACTGTTCCTTAAAGTAAATGCTGTGTTGTATCGTTTGTCCTATGTATTGTCCTGTGTTGTAATGTTCATCCTATGGCATCAGGTTTTGCTAACAGCAGCACAGTGGCTGTACCTGGTGACAAAATAAAACATTCAGTCATATCTGAGACATTCTTTGAAAACAGCCTGACTTCTGTTAGATCTATTTGGTAGGCAAGGACAAACCTCTCTAGTTTCATAGAATAAGTGTTGCTTTTATTAAGATGCATGCTCGTGGGAAGAAAGCCAGAATATATCCATATGCGTGGAGAATCACTGGGGAAAAAAGGAACAAGAAAACAAGGGGAGGAGGGAAATAAGAGATTCTGTGATGTTGGCTTGTATTCCAGCAGACAAAGACTATGGTGGTGATCTGTGGTGAATACCACTGTAAGAGAATTGTAACATCTTGGAGGGAAACAAGGAAATTGAAGGGAAATATACCCTGTGTGTATATGAGGGAGTTTAGGTAGAAGGCGATCGTGTCCCTTCTAGTATTGGTGACCTGTAACTCCCATCAGCCCTAGTCAGCATAGCCCAAACATGAGGAATGATGTGAGTTGAAGCCCAGCAACTTTTGGAGGGCCACAAATTACTCACCCTTGATTCAGACAAAGCAACCATTAATGATATGTGCAAATTGTTAAAACAATGAAACAGATCTGGAACCTCTGTTTGACAGAAAACATCACAAATACATTGAACACAGACTGAGATTGTGTTTCATAGATTGCTGCATGCAGCTATGTATAAATTCTGCTGTGCAATCTTTGTGTTGAAAGGCAACAACCAAATATGCAACCCAGAGCACAACTCAGTGCTCAAACACATCCATGTGCAGTGTGCATTCATGTAGATCAGCATGCTGTGGATGTGTGCATCTATGCACAATTGACATCCAAGCACATGTGCAACTCCATTATTGCAACCTGGAACTTGATGCAGACATTTCACCTTGGATAAAAATGTCTAGCCACTTATGTAGGGTAAATTATATATCTTGTATATATTGTTGTTGTTGTGTGCCTTCAAGTCATTTCCAATCTATGGTGACTCTAAGGTGAACCTATCAGGGGTTTTTCCAGGACTGAAAGTATATGATGTGATATGTGTAATACACCAACAGAATTCCAGGCCATATATGGATCTTTGACTATTGAATTCACCCTTCAGTTTCTCAGTTTGAAAGTAGTCTTGTTAATCCAGTGGCATCACAAAAATGACTTGTGCTTTGACAATTATTGTGGGAATCAAGGTGGTAACAGAGCTGTGTAAGTATATTTGTAACTTTTCAAGAGATAAAAATGGTTGCCAAGGTTGTGTTTAGGAGCAGGATTGCATTGAGATTAAAGTACCACTAACGCCTGCTGGAGTAATATTAGCATAGGAGATTCCATGGCAACAGTGTGGTCCATCTCCTCTCCCACAATACCCTAGCTATTTTCTCCCCCTTTCCTGCAACGCCAACTCATCTCTGCTTTTTCTAGATGCTGCAGTTTAATGAATACTGGTCCTTCTGGGAGGTGCAACACTTATCCTCCAATCCTGTACTTTCTTATCTGAAGGTGCGCCCCCACTGGACTCAGTGGAACTTACTTCTGAGTTGAAAATTGCACTGTTAGTCTCTTTGTCTTGGAGCAGTAGTTGTACTTAACAGAGTTTGGAAATCCCTTTCTACTTTCAGTATATAGAGTATTGGTAAAGTCAATGATCACAAAGGCCTCAAGGAAACAATTTCGCTAACACTAAAGAGAATAATAGGATATCTTCGAGGAACAAATATGCTGCAATTTCAGCACCTCTGACACTGGAGAGCATGCTGGTTTCTTAAACTTATCTGGAACAAAGAGGCATCTGCAGGCCAAGCACTTTGATGCTTGCTTAGAGTGACAATGACATCTTGGTTAAACTATATGGGAATGGCTGCATTGATGGTAATTGATGGAACTGGTGCAGATGAGGGTATTGCACCCATATAAGAATTCAGTTCCTTTAGTCCCCAAATTTCTGACTTTGCAATTGAGCATTTAGAAATACATTTTAGACATCCAAGATAAGGGATATAGTGGAATCCTTCAAAACCCCAACACTACCTCTTCATAACTTATTAAAACATTGTATGTGTACAAGGAAACTTTTCCACAAATGTATTTTGTATGCTGCTGGACTCATCTTTGGAGTATCTACAGTTGTGCGTCAAAGTTTTTTCACAGCTTTGGCACATGTGCTGACATTCCACTGGTGTTCAGTGCTTTATCAGAGAAAAGCAAATTTAGCAATCTTGACTTTTGAAAGTACTTTTAAAAGTTTGCAGAGAAATCATGGTGTGTTACTGTGGTTCAGGCCTACCCGGAGATAGCACTTGATATCGTTTTGATATCAAACCATTTGGCCTTCCTCTGCCACCCTGCTCCACGTGTTTGTGAGGCCTCCGGACAAGCATGTAAATAGGTGTGGCCGATAATTGCTGGGCATTCCATTCTCCACCCAGGCAGACCAGACAGAGCTGGTTTGTCGCTTCAGGGACCTTTCCGGCAAACACCTCATTGCTTATGCGCGATACTAACAAAGGCTCCCCTGTGCCGAGCAGGTAGCCTCACAAAGCTGTACTAAGTTCTCCACATTTGCATACTGGCTACACTATTGTTAATTCAACCCTAAGCCAATCATGCTAAACTCTGACCTTTCCAAAGCTTTCTCCCGCTCCTAAATCGCATTGTTCTCACCAAGTATGGCCTGCAGTCAAAATTCACCCTATAAAAACCCATGATTCTGAGACCCTCCTCGGATCGCTCCCAAGTTCTCAGACCACCTTGCTAGCGCCTTGTTCGGCGAGATCCCCTCAGCGAACTGCGCTGAGCTTCTGCCCTGCACCCCGACGAACTTAATCTTCAAACCTCTCCAGGACTACAAGACAGGTGTTGTATCACCCACTTCCCTCTAAAAATCTCTATTTCCGATTCTTCAGTTAGCTGTGTGATTGTGGTATCTTTAATGTTTGTTTGTATTTAATAAAACATCGTTTTTGCTACTTTAAACCATCTGACTGCTTGACTGACCTGACCCCATAGACACTGGGTTGCAAGATCCTGCTAAGTTACCCTGCCTCTCACTAGCTTTGGTGAGTGCTCCAGCTAATTTTCTCCAAGTCGTTGTTGTTGTTGTTTGGTTATTTGGGTGCCCCTCCCGGGACCCCCAGAGATCAGAGTAACAGGTGCATCAGATTTTACTATTCAGATCATTATAGCAGGGTGATTTGCACAATATGCATTTACTTTCTAATCACTGTCATTCAATGTACATAACAATTTTGTATGTGGTATTTTAGACTAATTTGCTGTTTTGGAAGCTTTACAGCATAGTTTTAATCAAAATGCATTAATCAGAGGTATTTTTGTCATTAATTTTTAATACAGACATTTCTTTTGTAGTGACCGGTGCCCAAACTCAATGCCCATGTTGCCCTCTCACTTTTATCCATTCCCTGTTCACAGTGAAACTTATCTCACTGCATCTCTGAACTGATGGTAAGATTGAAATCGATGGTTTGTGATAGCTGGGAATCAAGGAGTGGTGATTGAAATGATCCTACAGAATATTTCCTTTGAAAAAGCAAGCAAAGCAGCCATTTGAGCCAAATGGGAACAATTTTACACTTTATGTGACACATCACATTGTTCCAACTGCTTAAATCAGGGTGAGGAATTTATGGCCTTTCAGATGTCGTTGTAGTGCAATACCCAGAATTCTTCATCATTGGTTTTATCAGCTGGGGTAATGGGAGTTGCCGTCCAACAACATCTAGAGGCCCTCAAGTAGCCCTTTCAGTCTTGGGTGTTCTAAGAGGAGCACTGGATTGACTGCCCCTAGTGGTGGAAAAGGGGTAGTGTAAGATGGGCTTTGAACCAGAGGATGTCCCTTTTGCCCACCCCTCTCTCTGTGCAGTGCTGTCTCTTACAGGGGGAACCTCCTTGCCCTACATCCCACTGCCTATCTGTGCCTCTGCAACAGTGTCAGCAGGCTCTGAGTAAATAGTTATTTTATAATCTTATGTTTCTATCAGTCAACTAATGGGCTCGCTCAAACACCAGTGCTGCAGGAGTTCTATGCCATTAAGCTGTATAATGCCATATTTCTTAGCTGACAGTGCTGTGCACTCATCAGCATTGCTTACAGTGGCAGAATTATAATCAAAGCAAGTGGGGAGAAGGAACAGGAGGCTTCTTTTCCAAGCAGTGGGATGTGAAGGGCAGGCAAGATGCATTCAAAAAGGATTGGGTGTGTGTGTGTGTTAAGCATTCCAGCTAATTCGGCTCCCAGATGCTCATTCTCCTAGCCTCAGGCTCTTTCCCCACTCCATGGTCTTTGTTCCTTGTTGTGCAAAGAAGTCAGCCTCAGATAAGCCCTGTCTGTGAAAATTCCAACCCCCACGTCTACATGCATGGCTATTTTGCACCCACCTGGCATTGGTGCTTGGAGCACATGCCCTACTTGCCCCACCCGAGATACGCCTCTGAACATAGCAACTAGTGCCCATTTTGCTTCCTTGTCTCAGTGGTCCCTCCACCATTCCAACGGGTCTGGGTCTCCTTTGACAAAGTAGGCTTCCTTTCATTGCATCATGGTGAGGCCATGTGGACTAGGGGATTCTGGGACTTTTTGTTTCCCAAAATTACTTGGATCTCATTCCAGAAGAAACTTGTAGTTGTACTATTTGGGACTTGTACTTTTGCCAAGTAACTTTTGGGTGGTGTCCCAGAAGAAAGGCAGGATATAAATAAAATTAATAACAAAGCTTTCCCAAGCTCTGGTACTAAGCTAGTCTCCTAATTTTTTAAGCAGGGGTAGACAACCTAGTACCCTCCAAATATTTTGATTTTGGCTTTCCTAAAACTTTACCATTGGTTGTGCTGTCTGGGATTGATGGGTATGTAGTAGGAGAGTACTGGGTTCTGTATTGGAGTTGGAGCTTATTGTGTCACCTTTTAACTGAAGATTGGTACCAGTGCCTCGATATCAATTACATTAATGCCTGATTTTTAGGGGGGGGAAGCTGGAGCATAAAGTAAATTTTCTCCAAATGAAATATATTGTAATTTGAAGGGTGTTTTCCACTGAACAATATCAGAGGCAGCATTTTTGTTTGCTGCATTGTTTTCTCCACTTGCCACCTCCCCTGCTGTCATCATCCAACCTTTTTTAATCCCAAGGTGGGTGGTGGCTGCTGCTGCAGCAGTGACAAGCAGCAAGTGCAACAGGTAGCGGGAAAAAGAAGAAGAAGAAGAAGAAGAAGAAGAAGAAGAAGAAGAAGAAGAAGAAGAAGAAGATAGAGGAATCCCACAGCAAGCTACCTAGTGGTGCAAAAGTTTGTGAAAAGGGCAGAAAATGAGAGGGTGGAATGAGCAGGCTCAAGATGGACAAGAAGAGACAACAGGAAAGGGGCTGGAGAAAGGGAGTAGAGAGACAGATATACAGAGGAATGAGGGCATGAAAATGGAAGAAAGAGGGTGAGAGGAGAGCAAGTGGCAAAACAACAGCAAGTGTTGTTGTTGTTGTTGTTGTTATTTCTTACCCACTTCTCCCCATGGATTGAGGAGGGGAACAACAGCACATTAAAATACAACACATAACATCTGTTAAAAAATAAACCAGTTAAAAACACATAACATCAGTTTAAAAGAACATATACAATAAAACCAATACATAATAAAACAATTGATCCATACTTTAAACTTATTAATTTAAAATTCATAAATAAAATATAATTCATAACTTAAAAATCATGTGGATAGGTCTGCTGGAAGAGACTAGTCTTTAGTGCTGTTTTACATTCAGACAGTATATTCAGCTGTTGAATCTCTTCCGGCAGGTCATTCCACAGTTTTGAGATAGCTGAAGAAAAAGTCCTCTGGATGACAGTTGCCAATCTAGTCCTGACTACTGGAATAAATGTCCCCCATTTACTCCAGGAACTGAGTGTACAGGGTGGATTATATGGGAGGAGGTGATCCCATAGGTAACCTGGACCTAAACCATGTAGGGCTTTAAAGGTAACAATCAACACTTCATACCCACTGGCTGCCACATTTTGAACTAACTGAAATTTCTGAACTTGGTACAGAAGTAGCCCAGTGTACAGTCCATTGTAGAAGCCCAGCTTTAAGGTTACCAGGGCGCGCTCTAATATCTTTAGGTCCTCCAGCTCTAGGAAGGGGTGCAGCTGGCATAGCGATAGAAGCTGATATGAAGCACTCCTGGCCATGGTATCCATTTGAGCTGTCATTGGAGAGATAGATCCAGAAGTGCTCCAAGGATGTTGGCCCAGTCTTTCAGAGGAAATGTGACTCATCCAAGGCTGGTTGACACACCCCACAAACCCAGGTAAGGACCCTTGATAGTAAACACCTCCATCGTGTCTGGATTCAGCTTCAGTTTGTTTTTCCTCATCTATCCCATCATTTCCTGCAGGCGTTCATTCAGAGGAGACACATTACCCTTAGCTGAGGCTGTTTTAGAAGGCATGGAGAAATATATTTGGGTGTCATCAGCATACTGATAACATCCTGCCTCATGCCTCCAGATCACCTCTCCCAGCAGTTTCATGTAGATGTTGAACAGCACTGGGGATAGAATGGCACCTTGTGGTACCCCATATAACAGCTCTTTTTTTGAGGAGCAACTATCTCCAAGCACCATCTGGAATCTTCCTGAGAGATAGGACCAGAAACACTGAAGTACAGTACCTCAAGTTCCCAGACCCCTCAGGCATTCCAGAAGGATATCCTGGTTGATGGTACTGAATGCTGCTGAGAGGTCCAAAACAGTCACGTAAGGATGTGGCGGCAGGGGGACAATTTGCCTCAGACAGCAATGTTTCTGGGGCGTCCCAGCTCATAGCCACATCCCTGCGTACCATGTACCAGAGTCATGCCCCCACACACAGTGGCCATGCCCCTCGCACCGCAGTCACGCCTCTCCTGCCCCCCCTCCACACACTCCATGCTCAGCCATTGGTCCAAAAACACCAGCAGGGGCACATCCCCCCCCCGTGTTAGTGCTCAGGTGAAGATCATCCACTAAGAAGACCATAGCAGTTTCAACTCTGTATCCTGCTCTGAAGCCAGTCTGAAATGGGTCTAGACAGCTTGTATCACCCAAGATGTCCTGGACTTGGGAGGCAACTTTTTCAATCACCTCGCTCCCCAAAATAGGGAGATTTGATAGTGGTCTAGAGTTGTTAAAGTCCATGGGTGCCAAAAGGCATGGCACATTGGAGAAGGACAGCAGCGAGGAGACACACCAGCAATGGAAGAATGAGTAGAGATTAAGGAGAATTTGAAAGTAGTAAGAAAGAAAGATATAGAAAGGGAGAGAGAGCAACGAAGCAGAAGTGGAGTGGAGGAAAGTGGGATTAAAAATGTGAACTGTCTAAAAAGTTAACAGGATTGATAATATCAGGGATCATTTGGTATGTAATAAGACATAATTAATGTTAACATGCCATTAACTGTATATTTGGCCTGAAATGGAAGATACTATATTAAAATGGTTTTTACAGTTGCAGAGGTAGCCCAACCAGGAAGCTTTTTCAACAACAGAATTTTTTTTTCTTCCTTTCTAAGCATAAGAACTGACTTCATTCTCTTTAATTTGGGAAGGGGGGTATAAGAAGGATTTCAGTGCAGTATTAATTATTCCCAATGTAGCCTGCTCACATTGACCAGTTGGAGGTTAGAAATATAACCTCTGTTTAAGAAATTGTATATCCATGTAAGTGTGCGTGCGTCTTTCAGCAGCAGGTATTTTACTAACTGCAAATGGATATGTGAATTTCTGTTTATATTAGTATATAATTAGATTTTGATTGTGCACGATTTTTAAAAATAAATGGATTTAAACTGAAGTATTAACTAATTCATCTGTCTTTTTCCAGGTGTTGCTGATACTGCTTTGCAGTAAGAGTGGGGTAGGTCTAGCTTATAGTTTATCAGGAAAGGCTTTGGTTTCCTTGCATTGTTCTTGTGTGTTTGTATTTGTTCTTAATCTCATTCATTCCCTTTCAACGGATGTTTGAATAAGAAATGCTTTTTCCCCCCAAAAAATCATGTAGCTGTTTCCTTCTGTCTCAACTTCAAAACAGAGATGGGGAAGCAGGATATAAACTTTAGTGCAGAAAAGTGGGAATTACATACATGGTTTTAACTGCTTTAATGTGTTTTAAATGATTGCATAAGTTTTTAAACTGTTAACTGTCTTTTACTGGCTTACTATTTTAATTTTTGTTTTTTTAAAAAAGCAATGATTGTGTTGTACACTACTCTGAGATCTTTGAATGGTCAGTGAGATGTAAATATTTTTAAAATTCAAAACATAAAGTTAAATGCCAAATTAGAATCCATGTAATTAAAATAAACACCCCCTTTTCAGTATAAACATAGTTAACATAATGATTTCCTTAGGTTTTTTTAAATTGTAAATGTTACTTAGTACAACTTTCCCATGGCTTTCTGTGCTATCAAGAAGGAAATTCTCAGGAGAGTGTTTTGTGGGACAATGGGAACCCTAATTCACTCTGGATTTTGGTCTCAACTTTGAATGAGTTGTCCAAGGAACTTTCCCCTGCACACACATACACACCCAAAATGTCAGCCCTTGGAGAGCATTTTTGGACTAAATATCAGAGCAGATTTACTGCTCTGACTTTCGAGCTCCCACTATGTGGAACAGCATGTTAGTGGTACTGGAAAAAAAAATAAGGAAAGAGAAATCTGAATATCGTAGAAAGAAATGGCAGTGGGGTGAGAGTCTCTCTATGAACAGTAGCATTTTCCAGTGGAGCAGCAGAACTGTTATTCAACAGTACTATTGTTATTGTAATTATTAATTTTTGCCAGAATCCTGTATTGGCTACTTAGTTACACTGGAGTAACTAAGTAACATCTGCTGGCCAGCCTCTCCTTAAGAGCCAGCCACTGGATTGGATGAAGGAAGGCTATCCAGCTTCCAATCAGGGCACAGGGAAGATGGCATTTCTAGCCCCTTCCTACCAGTGAGCATGCCTGTGACAAGGTCTTGCCACAGAGGTCCTTCTTCTGATTGTCACAGGCTTGCTTGCTGGCAGGAGGGGAAAGGAAATGTTGTCCTTGTGCCCCAAATTGAGTAGATCTCCTTCACTGGATAAAGCATCTGGTTCTTAAGGTGTGCTAGGGTGGCATTTATGTAGGTTTCCAGTAAGACTATATAGTCTTACTGAATACAGACCAGATATAGGTCTATGACTTGAGGTAACAAATCTGTAACTACAGTATTGAATACCAGCCTTTATTTACACTCTACCTTTTCAGTTCTTGGCTACCATCACTGGAGAGCAGCCAAGAAAGGAAGGGAGGCCATGCACTTGGCACCAACGGCAAGAGGTCATCAAGAGAAGGGAAAGAGTTTGCATGAAAAAAACTGCTGCAGGAATCTGAAGGCACTTGCAATCCCTTCTTGTTTGGCAACAGATTCTGGGCCTAAGGCCTAGGGTGTTTGGACAGCCTGGTAATACCTGTCATCTGTCTTCACCTATACTCAGATTCTTTGCAAGAAGACTGATTGGTCTGCAAGTACCTCCTCTCATATCCAGGGCCAGCTGGCTGCTTTCCCAGTAAGGTTCAGACTTAATGTGTGCAGGGACCCAGGAACTGTTTTCAAGGTGTGGGTGAGGAGACTCAAGACTAACAGGCAGGTCTTTATGAGTTTTGTGTTATGTGCATGTATTTTCTTCAAAAGAGTAAAAAGACATAATGCAGTGAAGAAGAAGAAGAAGAAGAAGAAGATGTGAGTACCATGACGAAAAGGACAAAACAGTAAATGAAATATTATAGAATTATTTAAAACAAGTTAATATTTCAAGGAAAAAGAAAATATATAAGGCTTTATTAAGTGAAGGCAAAGATGGATAGGGCACTTCTGATTAGCAGTTCCTCAGGGTGCTCAACAACACAGGAGTCTTGGTGGTCCGATTCCTCACTGCCTGATGATCACTGAGGTCCTTGAATGTGTCATCAAATAAAAGGGGAAATTTATCCACTAATATCCAAACAAAAGAACAAAAGAAGATACAAATTTTCAAACAGAACTAAAAAGACAAATGAATGGATCTTAAATCAAGCCTCAACATTTCCTGGAAATCGTAATGACTAAGCTGAGATTATTGCACTTTGGACATATCAAGAGGCAACAAGGGTCACTGAAAAAGACAATAATGCTTGGTAAGGTAGAAGACAGTAGGACAAGAGGAAGACCACATTGCAGGTAGATAGACTCAGTCAAGGAAGTCACAGCCCTGAGCTTGAGGGCAAGGCTGTTGATAACAGGGAAACCTGGAGGTCTCTCAGTCATAGGATCACTATAAATTGAAGACTACTTGATGGCAATTCACAATAACTAAATCAAATTGAGTGGGAGTGGGGAAAATTTCAGCCTTTGGGGATCTGTTTTTCTTCTTCTTCTTTTAAAATATTATATTTATTTATTTTATATCAGTCATTTGTCTCAGTTCAAATTCCCAAATAAATTAAAACTGAATTACAAATAAAACCCAATCAGCCAGTAACATTAAAGAGCCATGTAGGGCTTTATAGCTCTATAGGTCATAACTAGTACCTTGCTTTGTGCCAGAAACAGACATGTATCTAGTACAAAACACTGGTGCAGGAAGGCAGAATTATACTACGAATTAAAAAATAGGGTGTTTCTGGGTGTATATTCCATCTAGGAATTTGTGAACAGTATCAAAGCCAAAACCAGCTGCCTATTCACCCAAAAATCAATTCCTTTCAGTGTCATTTTAATCCAAATGCCAAAGTTAAGGAGGGCTTTTTAAACCTACTTCTGTTTTTTAGATAATTTGAAACCAGAAATTCTTGCAGATCTCTTACAAATAGACAATAGTATCCAAGAGCAGACTGTCAGTAGATTTATCTGATCTTGATCCTGATCTACCTTCTGTACATATCTGGAATAGAAGCCTCCCCTCTGACAGTCCTTGAAATAGTGGACTACTTTACACAGATCACAGTTTCCCCCACAATATTATGGCACTTTTTGCACCTTACCTGGTACCACTGGTGTCACACCGGGATCATGTGAAAAGCCTCCTCTGGGAGGGAATTGTGTTCCCTGCGCTTCCCTCCACACCAGTTCTGTACTGGATGGAAGGAAGCACAATAGCTCCGCCCCTTCCTTCTGCAGCGCAGCCAGGTACTTTCCCAGGCTGTGCTGGGGGAGGAAGTGCACTTCCTGATGTTCTGCACACAAGGTAAGTGCAAAAGGGATGCAGGAGGAATGTACAAGCGCATCATTTTCAGCAAAGAGCCGAAAACGATATACTGCGCAATTGCCATGGGATCACTATGGGAGCGACGCACGATCGTGAAGACGCCATGCGGAACCGTCCTTGCGATTCCGCATCACTCCCATGGCCATTTCGCATTCAAAGTCGCATGCAAGAAGGACCTATGACTCTTCCTTATATTGTTTGTGTGACCATTAATGTAGCACAGAACATGGAAAACAGCTAGTTTTAAACTGCACACACACTTTAGCCAAAGCATTTGTTCTACAGGCAGCTTTAAGGTTTTTTGTTTGTTTTTTAATGAAAATGCCCAGAAGCTTCCCACGCTAAACATTCATTGTATTAGCACAAAGCTAAAAGTGTGGGAAGAGGACGAAGAATGTCATGCCAAAAGCAGAAAACAACCTACTGTGTTAAGTAGACCATTCCATCAGTGCTGGTTCTGTCAGCCTCCTGCTTGTGATGAAGGTGTCTGGGGACACTGAGGGCCAAACTAGAGATGATGCTAAATATCTCCATGATTTTCAGGAGCAGGTTTTTTTTAACGAAATAAATGTAAATAGCAATTGAAGTCCTATTGAGGTCTTATATCTTTGTAAGTGGATTTACATGTATGGGAACTAGAATTTGGCGATTCCATAATGTCTGCATCCAGCAGAGGGATGGTGTTACATTACCACATAGCAGAGCTGGCAGAGCGAATGATGTGCAATGGAACTGATGTGCAACAGGAAGCGCAATGCATCAGTCCTGATATGCATTGGGAATCAATGTGCATCAGGCAGTCTTGCTGGTTTCCTGTTATGCATCTTTATAATTCAGCAAAGGGGTTTCTTAGTGAGTCTGCTACATAGTTTGTTATTGTGTGTCTTCATTTTTGACTTATGGAAACCCTAAAGCAACCCTATCACAGGGTTATCTGGGGCTGAGAATGCGTGACATGCCTAGTGGGTTTTCATGGCCAAGAGAAGAATCAAACCCTGGTCTCAAGAATCCTACTCCAATGCTCAAACCACTATAGCAAGCTGACTCTTGCTAGAGAGATTTTCCTCACTTTCCACTCTTGACAGTTTCCTGTTACACATCTTCACAATTCAATAAAGAGGTTTCTTAGCACCTCTGCTGAACAGCTAGGTATATGTAAAGTTACATGTCATATAGGATTCTGGTAAGCAACTGCAGATGAGCAGAGCATGGAGGGAGAGCTTAACCCTCTCTTCATCTGGTGTGGTCCTTAGGAAAATCTCTTTTCTAAAGCTCATGGTTTTTGTCCCAATGTGAAAGACATCTCCAACTGGGGTAATAGGAGGTTTTCTTGCAATGCGAATGCTGTTATGGAGGAGGTATTTTTCTCAGGGTCACATCAAGGATAAAAGGGTTAAATTCTCCCTTCATTCCTTATGTGTTCATTTCTAGTTTGGCCTGGAAAAGGGCTGGCTCTGCCATGGAGCTGTTGCTTTAATGGTAGAGTGCTGGAAAGTGGTACGTTTGCCATGCTTATGTACTACAGAAGGGTCTCTGCTGAACCAAACAGCTGCCACAATGCTGGCTATTTCAAGAATGCCCAGCATTACTGCTTATCACAGGTTAGAAAGAAAATGGAGGAGGAGAAGGTCATGCTGCCACCACTGCTGTGGCAGCAACTACATCTGCACCTTGGGAGGAAGAAGAAGGAACAATGGATAATTGGGAAGTCCCTCACACTTCATTCACAACCGGAGGCTTGCTCTATATAGACATTTTTCACATGGCATTTTCAAATCGCATTAGCCATGCTTCGCTCCCCTTTGAGGAACCGCCTTACCACATGATGTTCTCACCAAACAGGTGCCATCCTGGCCACAGGCAGTGCTAATCCTGCTTTTTTTCATTTTCGGGAGAAACCCAAAAATTTTTTGGCACCACTGTTAGCATGTTGGCACATTAGCACGTTAGCACAGTAGCTGGCAAAACAAAACAAAACACTGACCAATTGGGGGCGGTGGAGCGGGGATGGGGAGTGGTCCATGATGCTGAGCTGCAGAACAGGGACCAGGTGAAATCCGGTGCTGTCTTGCAAATACCCATGTAGTGGCAAGGAAATGATGAAGACCTTCAGGTTGTTCCATCACAGAAAGCTTTATTTTCCAAACCATTTATTTACTGCGCAGGGCAAGCAGCGGAAATACAATGTCCAAAACTGCCCGCCCCGATTGATTAAAACACTTAGTTTTTATACCTTTGGTCAACAACGTCAGCAATCAATCACATTTCTAGTCTACGTCAGCCATTACATTTGGAGCTTAATACCACCCCCAAAACAAGGGAACAAAGACCCCAGTCACCAGATAATACAAAGCAGAGGCAGAGAGAGTATGCCTGACTCCCTTTTTACTTCCCAGGCACCTAAGCATAGCATTACAAGGCCAATCATATTTTTAAACTGAGATAAGGCAGGGACATCTGCTGTCCAATTCACTTATTTTCCTACTCATGCAATACTTCTCTGAATTTAACTCCTTCACCCAGGTGCCTGTGGAAGACAAGAGGCTGCATAGAGAGCCTAATCTGCCATTGGCAATCCCACGATGGCATTGGAACATCCCGCAATTGAGGCATGGCGCAAAAAGGGCCATAGCGTTGGGCAACAATGAAAGAGTAGGCAGCTTCATTAGCCCCCCAGGAGACCTTGGAGGGTCCCTGTACCTGTTCACATAAAATAAAATCACATTTATTTTGCTCCCAAATGCCTTCTAGGTGATATGAGGGGCATTTTCACCATGTTTTTGGGCCTTCCTGGATCATTTTAGGTCCAAGGAGAGGCCTTTTTTTTAAAAAAAATGACATGAAGTGAGCAGAAGTAACTTCCTGTTTCAAAAAAGGCCTCTGTTGGACCTAAATTGGCCCAGGATGAGCCTAGAATGTGGAGGAAATGCCCCACACCTGTTAGAGGGCATTTGGGGATATTTAAAAAGAAAATTTCACATTTCTGACACCTGGAGCCCCAAAACAAAATAGAAATGCCCTCCACAACCCCAAAACAAAGAAGTTTTTAGATCCTTGGAGGGCTGCATTTTGCCCACTCCGGCTCTGCACAAAGCCCCCTATTTCAATAATGCTTGGTTCCAAGGTGTTCTCTCTCACTGGAAAGATGGCTGAGAAAATCATTTGCGCCATGGAATGGGTGATTTTCCAGGTTATCACTCCCAGAGTGCTTTGATGCTGAAGAGTTCCACATAGCCAGGCATTTCTAAAATATTTGTCTCTGTGGAGAGCCATCCTCTGAGCTGAGTGTGTGGATGGACTGTGCCGTGGCTGCTGCCACCTCCCTCTCCTCCTCCTCCTCCTCCAGCTGTAGGTGGGGATGCTGTCACTGTAGAGACCAACAAAGTTTTCTCCTCTGCTGCCCTTAAATCTATTGGCAGGGAGGTACAGGGATGCCACCGCTGTCCCTGTGATCTCTTCCTGCATTTTTTCCTGTGGCTGGGACAAACACACCTAATTCTCCAGTGTGGTGGAACAGGGCTGATTGTCTAGTCAAGCCTGCACACAGTATGTGGGAGGTCTATATGTGTATAAGCAGTACTTTTCTTTCTGCCCCAGGTGGCAAAAGAGCTTAGACCAGTCCTGGACCTCACTGACAGTCATGTTCTCACCACCGCAGAGAATACTGCAGGATATTCCTTGTTAAATCTGCCTTTCAGATGTGCTTTAACAATGTGCATCTAAGTGCTCTGATTGCAAACAGGGATCCCCCCAAATATTTTGCTGCCTGAAGCAAAAGAGAAGATGATTGATGCATAGAAGCTGCTTGGATTGGCAGCTGAATCTTAGTTCAACACTGGCAGTGGAACAACAACAACAACAGTGTTTATTTATAACACTATTTCCACCAAATACTGTCTTTCATCACATCAGAAGAAGTATAGGATGCATGGCATACACACCTCTGTCCTCCAGCAGAGGGGAACAGCCAGAGAATTTGTGAGAAAAACCAGAAGCCTGCCACTACTGCCCTCTTGCATTGGCTGCCTGAACCAGTCACCAGAGTAGCTGGCAGATTAGTTGAGGATTGGCTGCAGACCAATAGATCTAGACACTGGTTCAGCTCGGTTGGTGCCATTCTGAACCTCACGCCTCCAGCACTGTGGCTGCAGACTTGTCTTGTGCCACATAGTTTCCTCATTCAGAGTTGCAAGAATCCCCTTCTGCTATACCAAAGCTGGATGCAGCCTTAAGCCCATGGTAACTGAACATCATGGGGAAGAGATGTCATATCTAACCATGCCAAGCAGATGAATGTGAGTCAACAGTGCTTGCTAGTTGGGGGATTCTGGGAACTGTGGTCCAATTTCTTTTCTTTCCTTAAGTTCTGAGAATCAAGAGTCATTTGCATGTCTGCTGCCCTGTGGTGCAAGATGGTGGGATGCATTGTTAGAAAGAAGGCTCTAATTATCCTAGAGGCAGGGGAGGAGGTGGCTGGCTTTGAAGGGGAAAGGCCAGCCATGCTATTTGCTGGCACTCGACATCCCTTCTTTGCTGCGCTCATGGCTTTCCAGCTCATCCGTCATACAGCAACGACAGTCAGCGTGTGACTAATTTACCCGTAGCTCACTTTAATAAATCATCAAGAAAGCACCGGCTCAGGCACAAATGAAAAATTACTTAATTTTAATTAAGACTGCACAATTAATTTGCAGGACTCCTGCCAGGAGCTGGGGGTCACTCCATTCCAGAGTCTGTGTAGTTGGCTTGTGGTGCAGATAGTGACAGAAATCTGGGCAGTTCAACCAAAAGGCATGTGGGATGCAGGGTGGGGAGAAGGCAGGAAGCATCCATGGCTCACAGGCATCTGCTTGTGTGTGGGGAAACATGCACAGTCTAGGGGGTTCAGTGAGAATAGTGCTGTGTGGGAATATGACGTATAGGGAGGTGATACAAGTTTGGTAACATGTGTGAGATGGGATCCAAAGAACTATTTCAAGCTTTCCCAAAGTATGGGCATTCCTGAGAGCCAGTATGGTGTTGTAGCTTGAGAATTAGACTATAACCCCGGAGACCAGGATTCACTTCTCTTCTCAGCCATGGAAATCCACTAGGCGACCTTGGGCGTATCACACTCTCTGGCCCTGAAAACTCCATGGTAGATTTGCCTTAAGGTCACCATAAGTCAGAAATGATTTGAAGACAAACAACAACAACAACAACAACAACAACAACAACAACGGGCTTTTCTAATGAGATTTATTAGTTCTTGCACTTATATCAAAAATTTATTCTGAAAGTTGCCTCAGTCCAATGTTACTGCAGGTTAGGCCTCCTTGGAGATAGCATAAAGATATCATTTTGATATCAATAATTTGGCTGTCTTCCACCACCCCTCTCCATGTGTTTGTGAGGCCCCCGGACAAGCACAGAACTAGGCTTGGCCATCAAATGCTGCAATATCCCAAGACAATACAGGCAGGCCAGAAATAGCCAGATCACTGCTTTATGAGACCTCTCTGCAAACACCCTCATTATTTATGCACGCTGTTTACAAAGGACTCCCTGTCCCGAGCAGAACTGCCAAGCACTGAGCATTTGCATACTATCTACCTCTTTGTCAATTCGGACCTAACTCAATCATGTTAAATTTTGACCTTTCCAAAGCTTTGTCTAACGCCCAAAACTCATTGTTTTCCCCAAGTATGGAATAGCCTGCAGTTACATTTCTCTCTATAAAAAACCCTGATTCCGAGACCTTCCTCGGATCGCTCCCGAGTTCCAGACTGCCTTGCTGCCACTTTGCTTGGTGAGCTTCCCCTCAGCTACACGTGCTGAGCCACATCAAACCCCAGCATCGCTCTCTATTCTTCCAGGCTTCAGGATAGGTTTCATATCACCCAAATCAGCTGTCCCTCTAAAAATCACTCTATACCACTCCAACCTTTATTTTCCTTAGTTACTTGTGTGAGTGTGTTGCATACACTGTGTGTCTGTATTTAATAAAATCTAAATTCTTAAACTTGGTGTGCTCCTTGGCTTGGTCTGACCCCGTAGACATTGGGTAAAAGATTCCGCTGCGTTGCCCTGCCTCTCGCTTTGCTAACTTGTGCTCTAGCTAATTTCCCCAAACTTAGTTAATTGAGAGTGCATATAGGTGTCCCTCCTGGGACCCCCAGTAAACAGGGTAACACCAAAGAGCAGATTGACACACACCATAAGATGTTCTTATTCATTACAAGAAGACACCTGCTGCATCAGACCAAAGGCACATCCCGTTTAGCACTTTCTCCCCACAATGGTCAATTAGATGCCTATAAGAAGCCCATCAGTGGAACATGAGTGCAGCTTACATTCCCCAGCAGCCTACATACAGATGCATACCATCCTGTATACTAGGGCTAATAGATAGATATCATGACTTGTTAGCCATGATTAACCTTACCCTTCATGAATTTTGTCATTCAGATTTATTGGAATTGTCAGCCATCAGTCCATTGTGTGGTAATAATTTGTCTAGTTTAATCAGGGGTACATCTTTACTATGCAATTATAACAGTTTGATAACACTTTAACTGGTGTGCTTCCATCCTATAGAATCCTCGGATTTGTAGTTCCCTGAAGTACTTAGAATTTTCAGGTAAACTCCCATGAACTACAACATTAGAGCTCTGTGGCAAAAAAACTCCAAGTACTTCATTGAGCTACATCTCAAGATTCTCTAATTTAGAGTCAAGGCACAGAAAGTGGAATCAAACTGCTACAACTGTGCAGTGTGGATATACTCTATGTCAGCCTTCACCAATCAGGTACCTTCCAGTTGCATTCAGCTAGAACTCTAAGATCCCCAACCACATTGTGCAGTGTGAAGGTCATTGCAACTGAAGTCCAACACAACTTGAGGTCATCAGGTTGGGAAAGGCTGAACTGTGTGTGATGTGAAGTACCTTGGATTGTTGATCATAAATTGAACATGACCCTTTGCTGATGCTGCAGCAAAGAAGGCAAATAATATTTTAGCCTGCTTTTATAGAAACATAACTTCCAAGTCAAGGGAAGTAATAGTTCCACTATATTCTGTGCTAGTCAGGGCTCATCTGGAAAATTGTGTTCAGTCTGAGTGTCTCATTTTAAAAAAGATATAGAGAGTTTGGAGCAGGTTCAGAGAAAAGGAATAAGGATGATAAGAGATATGGAGAACAAAACATATCAGGAAAGCTTGAAGGAGTTGGGCATGTTCAGTACAGTGAGAAGACTGAGGCTGTCACAGGGAGGAAGATGATGACTTGATGCTCCAGAGAATAGGATCAGGTCTAATGGTTTTAAGTTACAAAAGGGTAGGTTTAAATTCAATGTTAGAAAGAACTTCTTGATAATATACTTACTCGGACTAGCATGATGAATGTCACTGCAGAGAAGGTAAGTTTTTGATGGTCTCCATGGAGTGAGACCAGAGTGTTATTTTTGATTGGTGCTGAGCACCAAATCAAGGTATGTGATGGGGCATAGGAGACAGTGAAGCAGTTCACCCCCTATACATGCCATTTGGTGCTCAGCGTTAACATGGAGTGATCATTATCATCGGATTGTCAATCTGGCTGAGTGTTTTTGTGGTTTGGGAAGGGTTGGCTGGTATCTTGCGTGGTTGTTTACTGGATTAGTGTTTGATGTGTGTAGAGTGTGTGTGTGTGTGTGTGCGCATGTATTTTTAAATGGTTCGCCCACTTTTTGGAGGGAGTTGTCTTTTGACTGTCGTGGCTGCCTTCCGAGATTGTTCTTTGCATTCCTCTTCTCCCTCCCCACCTTGAGCACCACTTAAGATGGCTAACAGGAGATATTAAGATTCCTTCTCCCCTCCCCAACTCTCCCCTCTTTAAATTCATTTTTTGCCAGCTTCCTCCTTTCTCTCTTGAATTCTTAATGAATTATAACTTTAAACAGCCAGGGATCATGCCCAGGCTGCCTTGGGACATCTGGGCAGGTTGTTGTGAGGCTATGCTTGCAGATTCTTTGCTCATTTTTATTGATTGATCTGGTGGTGGTTTGTGGTGTTTTGGGGTCACTTTCTCTGGAGATCTTCAAAAAGTGGCTGGACAACTATCTGCTGGGGATGCTCTAACTGGACTTCCCATACTGAGCAGGGGATTGACCTGATGGACCTTCCAATTGTCTGACTCTATGATTCTGCTCCAGAGCTTTTTGGCACACTGGTGGCCAGTGGTTCTAGCTATTGTTAATAGAGATTCTGAAGATATGTGCAGGCACTGAACCCAAGAACCCAAGAAGCAATCTGCTGAATCAGACCAATGGCCCATCTACTCCACACCTGAATTATACAATGGCCAACCGGGTGTTTCTGGGAAGCCCACAAGTATTACATGAAGACATATAACCCTCTCCTACTGCTGTTCCTCTGCAATTGGCCTTTAGAGGCATATTGCCTTTGAATGTGGAGGTTGTTTGTTGCTGTTATCACTGACGGCAGATTATTATCATCATTAAATATATACCATTTCCATACTACACTGTTGTAGTGTTATTATTCCACTTTCCACATCCTATGGAATCCTGGGCTTTGCAGTTTAGGGAGGGGCCTTGAAAGTGGAATAATAGCCAGCAGCAGAGCTTGGAGTGTGTGGAGGAGGGGGCGGCAGGGGTAGTGGCCATAGTGTGTGGAGGCATGGCCTTGGTGCGTGGGGGCATGGCCATTGTGTGTGTGTGTGTGGCCGCAGCGTGCAGCGGTGTTGCTATGAACCCGAACGCCCCAAAAATATTGCTGCTGGGGGCAAACCACCCCCATCACCCCCCCATCGCTGCTTGACTGATAATAGCACTAGAACAGTCTAGTGAGGAAATGACCATTGAGGCCATTTCCTTTCAGCAATACACTCCTACTCCAGCAAATATTAATTGGCATGAAATGTAAATTATATACTGCCATGGCTGGGAAGGCTGCTGGCAAAGAGGAACTGGCTGCACGTGTGCATTGCAAAATTAGGTCAAATTGGGACCTCAGGGCATGACTAGGACATAGTCAGGGAAGTTCCAGTGACAATGGGCTCACAAATAGCACTCAATGACTCGACCTGTAGAAAAAATAGTTCCCAAAATTGCTTCCACGGAACAAATGATTGTCTTCAACCCTCTTATTCTGTCCACTGAAGCTCTCCATTTGTCTCTTCCTGTCCTATCTCTGTTCTGGCACAGCTGATAAATTAAACAAACCTAACTGGATATGTCCCAGCTTGATACTTATTTCCAGGTAGTAAGCAAGGAGTCATAAATAAAGTCCAACATAAACAAAGTCTAGCAGAGTTTCACAGCAAGGGAATGTCCAAGATCAATCTGAGAATTTGTCAAGGCATCCAGCAAGGTAGCAGGTCAGATGAACTCTGACAGCTCCTGGAGGACACAAGCTAAATACACCCAAAGCCTAGCACAGCTGTGCCTTGATTGATTGTTGCTGGTTATAAATTCTGAGACAGCGATGCTGGGTCTCTCTTTGCTGCCTCTGCTGTGCAAAGCTGGGTCTAGGTAAGTGTTCTTCTGTATCTGAAGAGGCAGGACTCTCTGTTGGAGCTGGCAGCACTCTTTGTTCTGTTTCTGGCACTGTAACCTTTCTCTGTATAGCAGGGCCTAGCATGCCCCCTGTTTCAGTCTCTGGCATGCCCTCTGCTTCAGACTCTGAGTCAGAGTCCATGCTCTGGAAACAGGGCATGATACTTCAACTGTCCCACCATTAAGGAGCTATCACAATTGCCATCGGTCCTTTGTCGCCTAAGGCTAAGGCCATTAGCTTATTTTGGACCCCATTGTCTACTCTGCCAGAGAACACTATCACTTCCTGTTCCCCTTTTGTACATGACAATCTGTATGTGCAAAGTGGGCTGAGCCTCCATTCCATTTATGAGACTCAATGTTTCCCTTTTTACTAAATGAAGGAACGCATTTCTTTTGCAAGCAAAACTATAATCCTAAGCCTATAAACTCACATTAATTCTACTAGCTTTATTGACAGGTACATTAATTCAGTATCCAATGTTACATCAGATTAACAGCTGCTCTATACCTTCTGAGGTGCTCATGAAAGACAGCTACCTCGGTGTGATTTTTTCCCCATCTGTAGCTGCTATAATCCTGTTTGTCACCCCATGAAGTCAGCCTTGTGTTCTCTCTCTTTCTTCCACTGACATGGACTGTAGATACTTTATGTGCAATTCTTCAGCCTGTGCTGTATGTGAAATATATGTGAACCAATAACTTAAGAAATATAAGAAAATAAATATGGTGAAATGATAAAGGGACACAGGGCTCTCCAACATCAAACAACTTTTCTCCAGGCTCCATAAATCTGTGAAAGCTCCAGGCAGGTGTGGTGGGATGAGTAATATCTATGCTAACCTCACATCATGGGAACTGTAATACCTACCATTCATCTGTTGGTGCATGAAAAGAAAGGATAATAAATAATTGTAAAGCATCCTTTACTTGGGTTTCCTTGCCACTGTAATCTGAGCAAAGCCATAGTCAGCATTAAACTACACTGCTTTCAGCAAACATGTTTCCAAAATAGTGTTGGTTTGTTAGTAGTAAAGTTGGGGTAGAGATCATGTCTCAAGGACAGGAGGCACCAGTTTCAGCCTGTGCATGCATTTAAAACATTTTGGGTCCAGCTCTCGGGCCCATCTTTAAAAAAATGCTAGATTGACAGGTATCTAGTGTGTATGTGTGTGTGTGTGTGTGTATTTAATTAGAATTCACTACCTCTGGAACCCCACATGGTTCCATTTTCATTGCTTTATTGCTGTGTGCCTTTGTTTCCAACTTACAGTGACCCTATCACAGGGTTTTCATGGCAGGATTTGTTCAGAGGTGGGATGCCTTGACCTTCTGAGGTTGAGAGAGTGTGACTTGCCCAAGGTCACCCTGTCGGTTTCTTACATGTTCTTTTTTAAACAAAACAAAGCACAATTTAGAAGTCATTTCAATTTCAAGCTGAATTTTAGTAATTGCTTTGCCTGGATTAATTTGAAAAGCTCATTCTTAAAGAATGTATTTTTTTTTAGTGATTATTTAAGCTATTGTTATGTATAATTTCAGATTTATACAACTCCTTGCTAGAGCTATGATACTCTGAAAGGATGTTTGAGAATTCTTTTTAACCAGAATAAACAAGTACTACTACTACTATGTATTGTTATTATTATTAAGCAAACAGAAGGCGAGTCATCCTTTATCTGCTTTGTGAGATCCAGCCCAAAATATTTTGTTACCTGATGTAAAAGATAAGATGGCATCCTCTTTTCTTTCCATTTGCAGAAGCTGAAGGGCTTGCTCCAAAACTGATAATAGAATAGGATCTTCCACCTTAGAGGGCACGGGGCAGGATATCTAGAACCTAGCACACACATCTCTGCCTTTGTGGGTGCCATCATCTCCTGGTCTACAGCATTTGGCATCTATCTGTTTTCCTTAAACAAACCAACAAACCTCTTCCTCTTGGTCTGGGATAAGAATCATGCTGCCCTCTGGATGTTGTTGGACTGTGGCCCTCATATTTCCTCACCATTGGCTACACTGGGAAAGGCTAATGGGACAATATCTGGAGGGGCATATGATTCCCATATTTACTCTAGATTGTCTCCCTTCAGCCACATATTTTGCTACTCTTGGGTCTTCTCCCTCTTCTTCCCTCTTTTCCCCTTCATCCACAGTTTACTACAGTGACTGCAGACTGAGGCCATTTCCACACAACATCACTGAGATGCTTCTGTGATGGGATGGCAGCAATTGGCAGGTCGTGTTTTCACACGACGTCATAGCCATCCCGCTGCTATCCTGTTGTGAATTGTGGCACTTGCGTGGTATTTGAAAAATGGAAAAAATCCATTTTATACCTCCCATCATGCAGCACTCCCACACTTACCATTGTGTGCAAGCCATGGAAGCGCGATTGCAATGCTTCCTGCCCCAGCGCAGCAATGGCAAGTGCCCAGCTGCGGAAGGAAGAGGCAGGGCCATCTTACTCCCTTCCACAGGGAGTGAGCAGGTGTGGAGAATAGCAGAATAGCTTTCTTTGGCAACCAAAATGGCTTTCATTGTCATTCACCACCACCATTACCACTATGAACAGCTCTAGAAAGTGAACATAACAAAACAGTATGTCTTTGCAAGGCACCCAAAGGCCCATAATGATAACAGGCTTCCTGTTGTTCTGGAGCTTGGAAGTGTAACTAGTTACTTTTCAGAGTATTTCCAATGTCTGTAAGAAAATCTATTGAATGAAATGGTTGACAAATGGAACAAGCTTCTGAATTATTCAACTTTGGGTTACAATCAGGGGGAGTTTATAATTCCAAAGGTTTCCCCATTTAAAAAACTCCCTGCCAATGGTGTTTCTAGGCTCAGCAGTGCCTAGGGCAAGTGTGGAAGTTTCACCCCTAGGTGCTGCTGTGCTGCTGCTGCACCAGGCCAGGAAGGACCCTGGCAGTGGTGGAAGGTGTGGAGAGGGACAGTGGCGGCGAGCATGGCAGTGAGCAGGGGGCAGCGGTGGCAGGTGTGGGGAGGATGGATGGGCTTGAGTAGGCAGCGGTGGGCGCGGGGAGGTGACAGGCTGGCTTGGGTTGGCAGCGACGGGCAAGGGTTGGCAGTGGCAGGTGTGGGTAGGCAGTGGCGGGCATGAGGAGGCGGTAAGTGGGTGCAGGTAGGCAAAGGAGGGTGCAAGGAAGTGGGGGGCAGGTGGGGGTTGGCAGTGGCAGGCACAGGGGGGCAGCGGGCAGGAGGGTGCCCCCCCAGGCATTGGCTCCCAGAGCACATACCTCAGTTGCCTCTCCCTAGATCCACCTCTGTTCTCTTCACATAGTGAGGTCGTTTAGGGGAAGGGCAATATTATGCTCATTTGATGGGCTATTTTGCTACATGTTATTAGCATTCTGTGTCCTAAATCCTATTGTTAAGTCCAGATAAGTAGATCCTTTGATCCAATGGTAACTTGCTAAGTCAATACTCTATTGATTCAGTGGAGCTGCTTTAGTTGAGAGAAACAATAAAGATTCATATCTGTGCCTGTTTTACAAGGAGGTAGATTCAAAAATATGATACCACTTTGCGGTCTAAGGAGATTTGCTGTTTTTATTGAGTGCCTTCAAGCCATTTCCAACTTATGGGTATTCTAAAATGAACTTATCATGGGTGTTTTTCTTGGCAAGATTTATTCTGAGGAGGTTTCTCATTGCCTTTTTCTGGGGCTGAGAGAGTGTAACTTGCCCAAGGTCATCCAGCAGGTTTCCACAATTTAGTGGGGATTTGGAACCTAGCTTCCCAGAGTCCTAGTTCAGCACCCAAACCATTACAGTCATCTAAAGTGATACAGTCTAGACTTCTACTACCATTTTATTTAATGCATAGACTTAGGCCCTTTCCACACGACACTTGGCGGGAGGGAAAGCGTGTCAGGAACGCTCCCCTCTGCACCTTGTCTGCTTGCTGCAGAGGGGAGCACTCTGGCCCCATCTCAGGGACAAGATGGCAGCAGGAGCATGGTGACGTTTTGCAGAAGCATGACTCGCGGAACACTGCAATCATGTCCCCACAGTGGGGCAGCCACACAGTGCAGAAAGGGCCTGGGTCTATTGCTCTGAATGCCTTTCAGGTTAGAGGCAATGAATCTGCCCTGTAGGCAGAAGGTGCAGATGCAGTCTCTGCTCCACATAGGTGACATCTGCCACATAGAATAGTTGGAAGCATCCCATCATATAGCTGGCAGTTTATTGTACTCAGAGATTTCCCTGATTATATTATTAATCTGGTGAAATTCAGGCACAACTTTCCAATAGACAATACAGGGTTTTACTAAGACTTGCCTCCTTGTCTATTCTTTTCAGAAACACCAATTTGCTCCTGTGGTGAGCTCTGACAATGTGATTAGTCTCCTGAGCTCCAAGGCTAACTTCAGGTACAGCTGCAAGCAGATCAGATATCAAGGCTACAATTGCAGTGGTAGCTGTCATATGAAATGATTAGATAAATACATAGTGGAAGCTACAAGGTGACAATCAAAAATGAAATTCTGTTTGGAGGCAGCATGTTTCTGACATCCTGGTAGCACAGGTTACCCACACAGGATGGATACTGTCCCTGCACTTTGTACAAGACCAGATTAAGATTGTTGGAGCCCCAAAGCAGTTCCAAAAAAACCCAGAATCCTCTTTCTGTACATGTATCTTCTAGGAAAGGTGGAATGGAAATTAAATAAATGAATGACTAGAAAGAAAGACATACAAACAGTCAGATATAGATAATATATTAGATACAGTAGTGAGCACCACAGCAATCTTCATGTGTGAACCCATTTTAAACCCTGCAGCTCCAGTGAGGCTAACCACCTGATCCCATTAATTTTTTACTCAGTTACTCAAGTGATAACCAAAACAAGCGATACCTTTCTTCCATCAACACTGGGTGTCTAGCCATTGAGAGGCCTGGAGCAATTGTACTGAGTCATTGATCATCTGGCCTTCACTGTGCTTGTTAATAGCCTTTGGCTAGCTATTGTACTGTTAGGACCAGTGGTTTTAAACTTGTTTCTTAAATGATCTTGTAACTGGTGAAATGGCCAAGTTTTCTGAAGGGCCTAAATTATTCATTATGGCATAAAGCTGGTGGAAAGAGACACTGAATTCTGAAAGACCTGTAGAAATAGACTCAATGCAATAGTCATGTGGCAGAAAATCCTAATTTTATTGGTATGCTGATGAGTTCAGAGCTGACGTGACAGGCCAGGAATGAGATTTTGAGGCTATGTTGCGTGGCACAGAACAAACATGACCCACAAAAGGCAAATTCCATGTTGGGGTTACTTCCAGGGGATCATTAGGACAGGAACTGAAAAATAGAACTATCAAGATGACAATAGCTTTAGACAGTCACTGTGCAGTTCTGGGGATCTTTCACATTACACAAACATAGCACCATGATTTCAATTTAACTGCCATGGCTGTGTCCTATTGGACCCTGGGGTCTGCAGTCTGCTGAAGCACTAGACCTCTCTGGCTAAGAATTCATACCCCTCCATCAGCTTCACTTCCCAAGATTTCATAGGTAGAGTCACGGCAGTTAAAGAGGAATCATAAAGCTATAAATATGCAATGTGAAAGGGCCCCCGGCCATCAAACCATAAAAAAGATGTTGTAGAGCAGGGACAAGTACAGGAAAGAGCAAGCAAAAAGATCAAGGAAAGTTTTTCCTATGAGGAACAGAGACAGCATTTGGAATTATTTAAGCTTATATATGAAATTGAACAAGAATAAGAGATCTGATAGAAGGGTAAAAAATGGATACTGTGAACAGGGAGATATTTTTCTTCCTCTCATAATACTCATAATAATCTTTGGAACTCGTGCAGAGAAAGGTCCAGGACAGAAAGAAGGTCTTCTACATGCAACACATAGTGAGCTTATAGAATATGGTACCACAAGGTATAGTAGCAGTTACCAACCTGGACAGCTATATAAGGAGGTTAGATATATACCTAGAAGATAAAGCTGCTAGATATGATGGCTGTGTTACCTCCAGTGTCTGAGGCAATATGTTTCTGAACACCACTTGCTAGGGAACACAAATTGAGCTCATATCCTGCTTGTGAACTTCCCAAGAGGCAACTGGCTGGTCACAGTAGGAACAGGATATTGAAGTACATAAGCCTTGGTCTGATCTAGCACAGCACTTACATGCTTTGAACAGGGCCAGTGAGAGCTGGCACTCAACCTTGGACAAGATGTGTGATCAGTCCTGCCCCTAAATTCAGCAATGCAGCTCCTCTCTGAATTGCTGAGGTACCAACATTTCTTTTGTAATGCATTGTTTGTTTTTTCACAGTCTAGTCCTCAAGAAACATGGGTCCTCCAGAGGTCTGGACTCCTGAGATTTTCTCCCCTTCTCAGCATTCATATTGAAGGGACTGCTGTAACCAGCTTGATCTGCACAACTGTTTACTAACTCTCAATCAAAACACAACCATTTCCAGTGATGCGACCGAAACCCTTAAGAATAATGGATATAAGAGTGTAAGTATAATCTGTGCTGAGCATTGTCTAGATCAGTGCTTCTCAAACTATCTGATGTGTGGACTAGCACTTTCCCCCCCCCAGAATGCCAAGGACTGGTACCATATTTGTGTCCATTGACTACAATTGTTTCTTTCTTTCCTGGAAACTCACTTTTCCCACCACTTCTAATAGCACTAGTCTGGATGAGGAGAAGAACATAAAGAGTGGGAAAGAAGTGGGAGAGAAAAGGGAAGCTCATTCCAAATATCTGGCTGGTTTTTTCTTCAGTGTTACCAGCAGTTTGATGGATGATAGTACACTGTGAAATGGCCTGTAATTACTCAGTAGGACAGTGCAGATTCATCAAGCAGTGATCAATATTCACAGCATCCAATCAGATGAAAGCTTTTGGTTCTGGTCTCCAGGCATACAAAAGCTCTATGCTGATGCATAGACGTTGTTTATCTGACAAGCAATCCACACACATGCACTTCCAACTCTGTGTGTGTGTACTCGCAGGCTAACCTACATATTCATCAATATTCACAAAGCATCAACTGCACAGAATAGAACACACATGAGAGCTGCAACTGTGTCCACAGTCATTAAAACTCAGCAGAGAACTCCACAGCTGTGTTACACACACTCATCTCCACATGAAGTATATCTCCACTGCACAGTTAATGTCAGTTATATCACTTTAGCTGCCATGGTTGGATCCTACAGGATCCAAAAAAGTCCAGTTTGATAAGACACGTAATAGTCTCTGCTAGATAGTTTGTCAGCAGTCATTGGTCCTCTAGATGTTTTGATTCAAAGTGTTAGCTGCTATAGTCAATGGTTAGGAATTCATCAGTGATAGTCAGCATAGTTCCTCTTTGCTATGGTCATACCTTTTGGGTACCTTTTAATTAATCAACAACAAAAAGTGTTAGCTATGTCCTCACTTTCTTCTCAACCATAGACAAATAACAGCCATTCCTGCACTACACTGTGTAGTGTTATTATTCCATTTTCACCATCCTGTGAAATTCTGGGATTTGTAGTTTATTGAGACCAAAGAGCTTTCTGGCTGAGAATTCTGAATGCCTCTCCCTAAACTGTAAATCCCAGGATTCCATAGGATGTTGAAAGAGGAATAATAGCACTATAACAGTGTACTGCAGAAATGACCAACATATGGCCCTTCAGATGTTGCTGTACTGCAGTTCATATCATTGCTCATCACTGGCTGTGTTGTCCAGGTGTGATAGGAGCTGCAGTAGGGCCACACACTCCCACTCTTGACCCAGCCCTTTAAGCAATGTTTGCAAACACTAAGAAGTGCTTTTCTTTGTATCAGCAGCGAAGATGTGAATTCTTCCTTCTTAGCACTGCAGTTAATGTCTCCTCTAGTTATATAATGTGGGGAAGAGTTCCTTGTCAATTTCATTTTAGGTTTTTTGAAAGTGAAATTGATAACTTTTGTTTTTAGTGCATGGAAGAGAGCGAGCAAGAGAATAGTTGCCCAAAGGAAACATTGCCAGTGTTTCAAACACTTGATCCTAAGCATACATGTATTTGGAAGTTGATCTTTTTGAAATAAATAGAACTTATTGTGCAGTAAATGTGGTTAAAATCAGGTTGCAAGTCCTTCCTTTTCAGAAGAGGTCATTGCATTTGCAGAGGCTCACCGGAGGTGATCTCTTCCTGTGAATTCTGTCCCAACTCCCAGTTGTCATTCTTGCAAGCAGTTGATGGGATTTGCTGGTTGCTTTTGTCTTTTCCAATTACCTGTGACACTCAGAGATTAAGGCTTTAAGTGCCTCTTAAAGGGCTTTCTGTTCCCATAACACAGAATCGTGATCAGATGAGAGGCCCATGTGGGTTATTCATCTGGTCAAAGCAAAGGACATGAAGAGAAAGTGGAAATCAACCAATTGATTATGAACTGTAGGAGTTATGTGTGCAATAATCAGATACGCTTCCACTGCCTTCATTTGCTGTACCTTCCCTGTTTTTCTGGGTCTAGTTTAGACTATAAGACTCCTTGGCAAAGACCTGTTATATCTCTTCTTCCTAGAGCACTATGTATACAAGGAGTGCTATATAGTTCTCCTCCTCTTCCTCATCATCATCCAAAAGCACAGCATAGAAGCAATGCTTATTTGGATGGCTACTGTCTGGGAATTTCCACAAGTTACAGTCCCCAAAAGTAATTTTTTGGAGTTCTGCATGGTGTAATGGTTTGAGTGTTGGACTATAACCCTGGAGACCAGAGCCATTTCCGCACTAGACTGTTATAGTGCTATTATTCCACTTTCAACATCCTATGGAATCATGGGGTTTGCAGTTTCATGCCCCCCCCCGAAACTGCAAGCCCCACAATTCCATAAGATGTTGAAAGTGGAATAATAGCACTATAACAGTCTAGTGCAGAATTGGTGCAGGATTCAATTCCTCACTCGGTCATTGAAACCCACTGGGTGACTTCAGTTGCATCACACACCCTCGGCCTCCAGAAAACCCCAGGATAGGTTCAGCTTAAGCTGGAAATGACTTGAAGGCACACAACAAAAACAAACAGACAGGGACAAAAAAGTTAGTAGCCCAATTTCGTTGCCAAGAGAGAGAAGTTGACAAACCCCTTCACTATCCAGGTGTGTATTACCTGATACTCCTTTCCTATTTTCCCCCCTCCTGACCCTCAGGGACAGCAATAGCTTCCAGGTCAGTGGTGGTGGGTCTCCTTTTGGTTTCAGCCTGAACTTTATAGGAACTACCCAAGGTTCTGAATCTATTTTGGAGACTCAGTGCCCCACTAACATGGAAGTCACCAGCCCCCACTACCCAAGGGCAATTTGCTTAACAATTTGGCTTCCAGTCTCTTTTAAAAATCTACAGAGGGAGATTTTTCTTCTTCAGTTTTACTCCATAAATAGTAATGACAAGGATCTGTCAACATGAACATCTGGAATTTCTAACAAGGAAAGCTGACTTCAAGCTCAGGAACCAGCTCCTACCACAAGGCACCAAGCCCCTGGGCACATCCAGAACAAGCAAGAACCTTTTAAAATACCGACTTCCTTTCTAGCCCAGAGGTGCTTGTGAGTGTGATTTCCAATATTCCACCAGGACCACAGTTTCTGACTGAATCTGATTAAATGGGTACATTGATTTAATGCTAAGCAGATGTTGTGTAATTAAGACTCTGCACTTACAGCAGCTGTATTGGAAAAGGATGAGAAGACCCCAAATGTGAACAGGCTTCTTTAGTCATTGTACAAATTGGGATGGATAGATTTTGGTTTTTTAAAGTAGCATGTTGCCATGACTGTGAAGTAACTAAATAGGCATAGGTGGGTGGGTTGGGGGTGAGTGAGTGAGATCTTATATATCATGTAAAGGGCATTGGGAGAAGGGTTCTACATATATTTGTTGTTGTGTCTGTTGTTGTTATGTGCCTTCAAGTCTTTTTCAATTTACGGTGACCCTAAGGAACCAATCACAGAGTTTTCTGGGGCTGAGAGTATGTGATGTGTCCAAGGTCACCTAGCGGGCTTCTGTGGCTGAATGGGGTAGGATTATAATCCAATGCTCAAATCACCACACCACTCTGCCCCCGCTATATTTACTTACTACATGTAACATTATGTAACCTATGTCTACGTATTTCTATGCAGATAATGTAAATATTCTACAATTTACGATAGCTTCCATTCAGGACTTGTGTTTCCTCATGCAGAGCTTCCAATTGGGTAGCCAGTGCAGTGGCAGTTGTTAGAATGCTGATCTGGGAAATGTCTCAGTTCGAGAATAGGTTTTTCAAACTATAAAGTTATAGTGCTATGATTCCACCAGCATGGCAATGTCCTATGGAATCCTAGGATCTGGAGTTTAGGTAAGGCATTTAAAATTCTCAACCAAAGAGCTCTAATGCTTCACCAAAGAACAAATCCCAGAATTTCATAGGAGGCAGCAAGGGGAGTTAAAGCAGAATCATGGGCCATTTCCACACTACACTGTTATATTGCTATTATTCCACTTTCAACATCCTATGGAATCCTGGGATTTACAGTTTAGGAAGGGGTATTTAGAATTCTCAGCCAGAGAGCTCTTGGGCCTCTGTAAACTACAAACCCCAGAATTCCACAGGATGTTGAAAGTGGAGTAATAGCACTATAACAGTGTAGTGCTGAGATGACCATATTGCTACAACTGTGTACAGTGAAAGAGCTCTGACTGAATGACACTGAGTTGGCCATTTTCTCTTTGTTTTAGCCTGACCTATGTTAAAGGGTCATGGTGAAAATAAAGTGGGAAGAAAGAGAGCCACGTAAGCTGCCATGAACTCATTAAACAAAAGGTGGGACATACAGTGTGCTCTCCATATATACAGGGGTTCCGTTCCAGGAGCCTTCACATAAAAATATGAATGCTCCATCCCATTACTGTCAAGGGATACAACGTGTGCATACCTGTGCTGGTGGGGGCACATAGCCAGCACATCCATTGACAATAACTGGGCACAAGACTTTGCATGATCTTGCATTGATGTTTGCTGAGGTCATGACAGCAGAGGGTGCACTGTAAATAACAAGAGTTAATACTCTGTTATGGAGCATAGTCTTGGCCCTGATATTGAATTTCCACCATCACAACTACAAATTTATAATGCAACTCATCATTCACTAGAAAGGCATATATTTAAAGTTATGTGCACAGTGTGGAGCCCCAATATCCAGGGATTTAAGAATTAGCTTGTGTTTGTATGTTAAAATAAACAAAAGTTCTGTGCCTTTTGCACGAACAGTTTTTGAGTACATATCGCTATAGAGCTCAGAAAGACCACTTACTGAGGACTACATTGCCCAGAAGCCCCCAGCCAGCATGGCCACTGAATATGCTAGCCTGGAGAGTCTGCATTTATAGTACAAAGAAACCTTCCTCATGTGCTATATAGTTAGCTTGGCGTGTTATTGTTTTGTGGAGCTCTCACCTCCTTTCCCATATCTTTTAGTGTTGCTCTGAAAGGCTGGGACATTTTATGAGAATAAATGCAGATTATATGTGACTAACGTGGCCTCACCTGGATGTGGGCAGCAGGTATCACTTGGAGGCCAAGTGGAGGCCAAGAAGGTGGTGGCTTAAATGTATTGGTTTTGCTATGTGATTGGCAAGGGATGAGACCCCACTGGTTTCATAACATGTATCTTCTCTGGGAAGGGGAAGTAACACACAGGGATTAAAAATGTGAAAGAATTTAAAGCAGGGATAGGAATCATATGGCCTTCTGGATGTTGTTGGATTGTAATTCACAGCAGCCTTAGACAGTATGATCCCTGGTGAGGAATGCTGGGAGTTTCAATCCAACAATATATGATTCCCATCCCTGAATTAAAGCAAAAATCAGAAGGAAAAAAATGAGTTTGGTATTCATGCACTGAAATTAAGCACTGCCTCTGCTCCAATAAAGTGCACTGGAGCTGAAGCCTTTCTGAGCATGGTATCCTCCAGTGTATAAGTGACTTGTTGTGGCAAGGGAAAAGCACTTTGCACACGTTTCAGAGTATCTTCTTATTACTTGTTATGTTTAAAGGATGGCAAGGTTTTAGAACCTGGCTCAGACTCCAATTCAGCAGCGTACCTGGGCTGTTTTAAACGCCTCTCACTTTATTTTAGGGCCATTGTTGACTCTACAACCCTATGCTTGTTTTTTCAAATGAAATCCCAATGTGTTACAGGGGGTTTACTCTTTAATAACTATATTTTGTATTGCAGCCTGCTGCTTTTTATCTGTATGCAAAAATGAGCTCACACCTATACAATACAATAATATTTTTTTCTTTTCTCAATACAAAAATGATACCACTCTTAGATACCCACGCACAGCCTCAGTGTTGCTTATAATAAAATGCATATTAAAACCAAAGTGCTTTTAGATGATGTATACCCTACCTTTTACTAATTAATTACATCTAAATAAATTTTCATGCCACCAAAACCTTTTGGGATACTGAAAGAATTGTTAAGATAATGTAACAATTTAATTTTTAGAAAAGATACACCTCATTGTTAAAACTAAATGGTTTCTTTTTGCAGTTTCTTTTTTAAAAAAATTAGTATTACAAAATACCCTGTGGTAGCTGGTGGCTTCCATGTCAGTAGAGTGGTGAATCTGGTCCCGGTTTTGTCCAAACCTAAAAGATCTCTCCAAAGTGCTGGATCCTACCCCCACAGCAGTCAACCTATTGTGCAGGGTAAGATTCAGCACTGTAGAGAGCTCTTTAATATTCAGACTAAAGCCTGAGATGGATTCATCATCCTATTGACATGGAAGATATTTTAAGTATTTCCTTTTTTTGTAAGCTGGCTTTAATGGGGGCAAGGGGGGAAGGTGGGATATACATGAATTGGTGGTGGTTGTGATGGTGGGTGGTGGTGGTGGTAGAAGCTGTCAGCTGCCACTGCCAATACCTTTACAGAACCAAAAAAGGCTCCCCAGATCAACTAGTAAGCACTTAAATTCCCAGCCCTGCCAAATAAAATGATCTGTCCCAATCAATTAATTAAAGCTTGGGCTGAACAACCATTATATTTATTCTCCCAGAGTCCCATTTTGTTGCTGAATACACACAAGAGCTGAGAGCCAGCCTGGTGTTAGTGGTCTGAGCATTCGGACTACGACCCTGGAGTTTAATTCCCCACTTGGCCATGGAAACCCAGTGCGTGACTTTGGGAACATCACACACTCCCAGCCCCAGAAAATCCCATAGGGTTTCCATACATCAGAAACAACTTGAAGGCATACAAAAGCAGCAACAACACCTAGAGCTAGACCTTCAATGTATCCCTATGTTAAAGGCGCGGGGGAAAACCACCACCGGTCAGTGCCAAGTGTGAAAGGTGCACCCAAGCCTCACACTCAAGGTCTGCCAAGCCTGACACCTCTTTGTGATCAGAACTGAACAGCCAGGGAGATCTCTGAATCAAGCCAGGGCCAGGACAAGTGGGTCTGCCTCAGTTCTCCCTCTCTCAGAATGCAGTCCCTTCCTCACTCTTGTTCCCCCTTGGCTTCTTCCTTTCAGGACTGTCCCCCTTTACTGCCTTCCCTAAATCTGCCCTTCTCCCAGATGTAAGGATCAGCAGTGATTTATATTTTCCAAGACTGTGGTACTGTTGGCACTAAGGTCAAGATGATGTTATTGGTAGCATATATATTCCAGGATTCAAAATAAGACTCTGTGACACTGTTTTAAGGAACACAGAACTTCAAACATTTATTGCAACACTGCTGCTTTAAATGTGTTTTGTATCTAAATGTTTACAAACAGCACACCATTCTTCTCTCTCTCTCTTTCAATTCATTCACTATCTCTTGTACACCCAATTTCTCAGTTCTCTCTCCCACAGAGCTCTCCAAATCTCCAACCTCTCCCAAACACATCACAAATCACACTCCTCCAGGCAGTTAAAATCCGTTATTTTCCTCTTTCCACCAGCCCCTCCCCTGGGCTATCCAAGCTTCCATTTCACCAGCCAATCAGTTTAAACACTCTCAGTTGCCAAGGAGGTTCTGTTGTCAAGACCCCCTCCCATCACGTTCGTCACACCATACATTTAAGATAGATAGATAGAGATAGACACACAGATAAGGCATTCTATGGCACTGGCACCTGAGCAGTGTTAAACATTGTCCCCAAATTTCAGCCATGGGCCTTGTATAAGTTTTTGGGGTTTTTTCAGTCAGTTACCCCAAAATGTAAATGATTTGGGGTTCATCCATGATGCCAGTAACTCCACGTGACAGTAGGGAATTAATTAGCTCAAATTAGGAGACCTGCAGGGGTGGGTAACCTAGCAGGATCTTTGACACCAATGTTGCTGGAGTCCTAACAGGAAAGAATCAGCCAGAGATTCCAAATAAGCTAATATTGAAAAAGGTTCAATCACACTCACAAAAGATCTTAGCACTCACACACTCATACAAGAGCTAACAGAAGGATAAAGAGAGGAAAATTTTTGATAGCAGATTTTCAGGGAATGGACAATCATTACTGATCCAGAGAGCAGCGAAGAAAGCAGTGATGTGGCTTAGACTTGCACCTAAGGACAGTACTCGTTTGGGAATCAGAGTGATAGTGTGGCATTCAGCAAGCAAGATACTGCATTGAACTGCTCAAAACAGAAGGTTTTTATATCCCAAATCTGCCTGGAGGGCATGAATGTGAATGGCTCTCTGGCTAAGCAAACAAAGAAGGCTGCCACATGGACAATGGGGTCCGGATGGAGTTAATAGTGTTAAGGTGACAAAGAGTTAATGGTTGTTGTAATAGCTCTGTAATATTGGACAGGTAAAGGAATAATGTAGGCAAACATCCAGGTGTTAGGAAGAAGGGCTGAAATCATCAGTGTTTTGGTGGGAACTTCCTGTCGCTGTTGTATGGTATCGGAGATGTTACAGCTTCAGCTTAAGCCTATTATCTCTGGAGTTACCTGGTGATTAGCCTGACAATAATCTTGGCTACCTCTGGTGATAATCTTCTGACCTACTTTGCAGCATATGCATTTAGTCTGTAATTTTCCTTTCCCCAGCTCAACCTTACAGTCACTTCAGGGTCCATTTTATATTAATGCCAATTAATACATTTTGCCGATCAAATCATCTTGGGACTATGTGGGCTCGTAACAAAACAAACAACTGAATAACAAAATAAAAGCAAACAGTGCCTCAACAAACCTATTCTTTCTGGACATTAGAGTACCTTTTTGTCCCAGCCACATATTGGGACCAAAAAGGTCCCTTCTTCAGTGTAATATGATACAAGAAATTAGAAGGAATGTATCCTGTTGTCAACAGGTTCCATTCAGTGGGGACGGTAGAAATACAGGAATTGTATGTAAAACCCTACTGACAGCTTTGACCTTGGCTCTGACCTTCAAAGATGTAGCTTTCCTCTGTAGCTACAGAAGAACAAAGCAAGGACATGGATGTCCTTCCCATTAAGAATTCTGCTTCCCCAAATGAAATTTTCCTTCAGTTTCCCAACTTCTAGCCTTGCAGACAGTGAAACATAGAAAAATTTTCATACTTAGAGCTCTTCCATTTGCTCTGTTCATATTCCCCAGATAACTCTGCCTGGAGAACCAGTATGGTGTAGTGGTTTGAGCACTGGACCACGACTCTGGAGGCCAGGGTTCAAGTCCCTACTTGACTTTGGAAACTCACTAGGTGACCTTTGGAAAGTCACACTCTCTCACTCTCCAAGAAAGATTAAAGGCAATCCCCCTTTGAATAAATTTTCCCAAGAAAACCCCATGACAGGTACTCCATGAGTCTGAAAAAACTTGAAGGCACACAACAACAACAACTACTACTACTACTACAACTTTCCCTTTGCCCTGAGCTGTTGTTATTACTCAACAGTGTTCAACAGCACTTTCAAATTCCTGGAATGCTAGAAATTTGGAAACTGAAGGACAATTTCATTGGGGAAGAACGCCTGTTTGGGAGGGCCACGCTCTCATGTTCTTGATGCCGAACTCAGTGTGGACACCCTGAGCAAAGGTCTCATTGGCTTTGTTGCACTCCAGGGAGAACATACCTTTTGCTGCTCTCGTATCTAAACCTCTGCCTTCACTACATTAGAATTCTTATTCAGGTCAGAAAATAAACCCCCACAACTCTCCCTACGAAGGTTTTCATTTTTATCCTGGTGCATGATACTCATGTATGCAGCTTTGGAGAAAATTTAAAGAGTATCTTTCCTATATTGCTCTCAGTCATATGCAAGGAACTGAAGCACACACACGTCGACACAAAGCTTTTCACTTCTTACAGATGTCCCTATTTTACCATACTTCTAGTGAATGCATACAGCAAAGGCAAGATCATGGGAATATGCACTATTTTTTACAGAACTTGTGCAAAGCAAATGGGTTCTAGGTAAAACAGCTCTCAGTGCTGCTTGGTGATTCAATAGGAGCAGAGCTTACAGAAGTTACTATTTTGGACTATAGCTCTTACAATCACCCAACCAGCACAGCCAAAGGGAGATGGAGTCCAAAAAAACAACCCTTAATCTTTCCAAGCTGTGGATAGGAGGGTTTGGATATTGGCCCAGCAAGCTGATGATGGGGCAGCTGACACAGAAGAGCAGGAGTAGGGAAGGAATTATTTATTTATTTATTTATTTATTTATTTATTTGCTGTTCTGCACTAGCTCCCAAGCTTGTCAGCAGCACCAGCTGGAATTTCACCCAGGTGCTACCACAGACAGGCGGAAGATGATTTTCATTTTGCAGAATCATTAATCTTCTTTTGGCAGCCTTGCTAGAGAAACTAGCTCATGAGAGACATGGCCTCTTTGCCCCTGTTTGATGGCAGAAGGATTGTCTATCCCCAAGATTTCTGATCCCTCAATACAAAGGAACACATCAGAAGAAGAGAAGGGCTTCTGCTATGCCTCGATGCCCTTTTTCTCAAAGCTTGGTTACTGGGAAGGCTTGTTTTACACAGCAGTCCCTCCTAAGCCAATGCTCCGCCAGAACGCCTGTCTGGGGGAAGGGGAATTGCTCCTGAATAATGCAGAAAACAAATGATTTCAGCAAGGACTCCTTGGATGCTTCTCTAATTCAGCAGTGGGAATCATGCAACCTTCCAAATGTTGTTGATCTGCAAGTCCCAGCAGCCCTAGCCAGCAAGCCAATGGTCAGGAATGCTGGGAGTTGCAGTCCCACAGCATCATTTCCACTCCTGCAGCAGATCAAGGAATTTGCAGAGAAATATCCTCACATGTGTCCCTTTGCAGTAGGAGTCATGAGCTATACACATTTACTTAGAAGTAACTTCTATTTGCTTCAGTGGTAGGCATCAATTGCACTGCAGCCTGAGATCCCAGAGTGAATGTAGATGAAGCACTCTGCACGCTTCAGCAAGTACTACAGAACAGATGGCAATAATGGTAATAATGATGGTGCCTGGATTTTGCTGATAGGTGCAGATAAAGTTAGCAGCCCTAAAAGCTGGACACAAGCAGCTCCTGTAGCAGCCATTCATTTGATGTGCGGATTTGAGCAGATCCCTCTACTTTCTTAGACAAAAGGAACTTCAAACGGGATTTGAAGTCAGGGGAACAGATGGCTATTCCAATCAGATGAATGCCTAGGAGAATCCTTGAGCTTGTCACTGTGAAAACTGGGACCTACGGTATGGCAATAACATTCAGTGAACTGTATTATTTCCCTCCCCCATCTGACCACAGTGGTGTCTGGTGGCTTCCATGTTGCCATTGGTGTAGTCTTGCTTTTTGTCTAAACTTTAAATAAGCGATCCAGGGTGCCTAGATGCAAACTAGATTCAGCATGCTGAACAGCTTTAAACAGTTTTTTTTTTCTTTAAAGTTCAGAAGAAAATCTGTACAGACTCAATTCATCCAATGACAGGGAAGTGACCAGATGCCTCTGCATAGTATTAAACTGGTGCTCAACTAGTACTAGGAAGAGCTGTTTTTGGTGCCCGTTTAGCAGTGTACTTCTCTTAGTGACTGTGAGCTAGTTTCTCTCTCAGCCTTACCTACTGCATGTTGGCCACGTGGAAAAGAGAACGTGCAGAAAAGGAAATTTCAGCTGGTGAGATTGAAATTCCTTCTTCCACAAAGCAATTAAAAGTTCAGGAGCCCTGTACTCTGCTTCATTTGGCTACTCTATCCACAAAACAATTTTGAGAAGTGAACCCTCTGGGGGGAAAATGGGGCCGTGTCTATAAATGCTACAAATAAACAAAAAGTTTTACATATCCCAATTTACCACAGTGATAATTACAATGTAGCTCTCGGTTATCCTAGATCATCTGTACCAGTTCTGCATGCTTTCTGATGCTTTAAAAAAAACCAGAAGCAATATGCCAATGAGCTCTGGATGTTCCTTGAAGGTGGAACATCTTCAGGACAAAACAGTACAGGAAACCCCCACCTTTTGTCATACTGTTATTTGATGAGTCGCTCTCTTGATGCTTCCCAATTAAGGACAATTTCCATTAATTTGACAGAGGTTCTGCTTTTTCATCTGTTCTTCTTGCCTATGGAGGTTCTCTTGCTGAGAGAAGGAGAAAAACTGCCAAGCCAGTTGAGAGACTTTGCAAGCAGTGTGCACACGATCAGTCCCAAGTGAGCCTCCATTAAGTCTTTCATGCTCCCTACAGTACAGTACACAGGTTCTGCTTTTCAACCAATTTGTTTTCTGACAGTGCTCTAGTCCCTAACTTGTCAGATAAGTGGAAGAAGCCTGTAAGTAGACTGGGGGCCCTTTCACACCACACAATTACAGTGCTATGATTCCACCTTAACTGTAATGGCAACATCCTATGGAATCCTGGGATGTGCAATCCAAAGAGAAGCATTTAGATACCCTTAGCCAGAGAGCTCTAGTGCCTGACCAAATTATAAACCCAGAATTCCACAGGATTTTGCCATGGCAATTAAAGTGGAATAGTGCTATAACTGTGTACTGTGAGAGAGTCCCAGCTTTTCAAGGTGTTACCAAGTTTAATTAATATTCAGATAATTATTTGTAGTGTGGGGATGTGAAAGCCAGTGTTGTAGCCACAGTGGATTGAGAGGGAGGTAGTAGGAGCAAGAAGAAGCCAGATTGTGGAAGGTATGACAGACATGTCTCTCATTGGGAAAAATGCCACAGACAGAGGCAGAGGGATAAGGAAGTGCCAAGCATCCACCAAAGAGATAAAATGTTGCCCACGGGAAGGGTAGTGATGTAGACTTGAGTCGTTAGACTAGGACTCAAGTCAGATTTAAGTCACTTCAGTGACTCAACTCAGACTTGACTTGGCAAAAATTACACACTGACTCGACTCGACTTGAGATTTGCCTATTTTTAATGACTGACTTGCTGCATTTGGTTCAGTAACATAACACATTCAGCCAGAAACCTTATAACTTACTGGTCACATGACAATCTGTCTCAAGCCTAATGTGTGGACACATTTCTTAGATGAAATAACAAATGGGTTAGGCAATGGGCTTGAAGAGGGGTTGAGGTCTGCTCAGCAGCCTGTCCCTGCTACATATAGGAAGAGCTTTCTAAAACTTTTCTTAAGAGCAGAAGGCAAGACTCATGCCCATAGTACAGGGTGAGTATCTCAAAGGAGAACAGAAAATGTGTTGAGCAATGGGCTTGAGGAGAAAGGATTTTTCCTTCTAAAGCTCATGAAGCTTCAGTAACGGGGAATAAGAAGGATCCTATTCCCCAATTTTGACAAAGTCTCTAGTTTTGCAAATGGGAAGTAAGAAGGATCTATTCCCCACTTCCGAAGCTGCAGATGGCAAAATCACAAAAGTAGAGGGCTGACTCTACTTAATTGTTAATACTGACTTTATTCGACTCTGTCCAGAAATTCTGAAATACAGGTTGGGGTATAAAGTTGGCTCCCAGATTGAGACTTGACTTGAAAGTATCTTGCAAGGACTTGAGACTCAACTTGAAGGTAGAAACTTGAGACTTGACTTGAGACTTGGTATAAAAGACTTAAATACATCACTGGGGGAGGGCAAGGAAACGAAGATGGGGTTCAGAAGCAGGAGCTTCTCAGAAATTTGACTCCCCATCTCAGCAGCCACAACTAGGCACCTTTTCCACCCTCCAAAAGAGTTTTCAAGTTTCAAAGGGTTTGGGGAACAGCCTTTCTGTAACCCAAGTGCCTGCCTGATTTGCCTGCTGCCCCAATGATGTGTGTGTTCCCAAGGGTTTGAGCTTTACCTGCCTTCTCCTTCTCCACAGAACTGACTGCACAGAGACCTGACACTGGAAAGACGCTGATGTTGTTCAGTCTTACCCTCTAAGTGACTGATGCTGGTGCAGCTTAAAGACTGCTGGTCCATACCCTCCAACTGTCCTGATTTGGTGGGAACAGTCTCAATTAATCCTCACATTTTTTTCAACTGCTTTTGAAATGTCTCAGTTTGTCTCTCCTACTACTACTTCCCTCCTCTGTCCTCTGCTCACATCAGTTGCTGAAAAGTGGTTCAAAGTGCAAAAATAGTTTTACTTAGCAGGAAGGAGTGGAATGGAGTGGAATATTGGCCTTCCCAGTAGACTCAGGCAAAAGCAAACTGCTGCAGCCTCTCCTAGTTTGTATGTTGTTCCTCATTAATAACTTTTGCCATCTTGACTCCCATGTTGCTTGGCTACAAAAGTTCCAGTTTTCATATGTCAAATGTTGGAGGGTATGCTGTAGCCCTAAGTCAGGAGAGGGCCAATTGTAGGCTGTGGGCATCCTGTAGCCCCTGTATTCCAGCTTTATGGCCCCTGAAATCCCACTAGTCCACTCAAATCCACAACACCCCCACCATTTTAAAAATGGTGTCAAATTTTGCCCCCAAAACTGAAAAAACAGAACTTCCCTCAAATGCAAGACAACATATGAAAATACACCTACACACAAGCACCCTTAAACCCCCCTATTATCTCCTAATACCTCCATTTCCCCCTGCTATTCCCCCTTAAAATGGCTACAGGAGGTGACACAATGTCACTTGCTGTTTCTATTTTGAGAGCTATTTCTATGGAGTGTTTGTGTGGGCAGCTCATGAACGAGTCTGTGGGAAAATTGTCCCTGTCCCCCAAGTTACCTGCTCCTGCCTTAGAAGAATAACTCAGAAGGCATTGTCAATGTCCTGTTGTTACCCTGTATTATGGGGGTCCCGAGAGGGGCACCCAAATAACCAAGCAAAAACAAAAGATGGGGAAATTAACTCGAGCACTCTCTTAAGCTAACGAGAGGCAGGGTAACTTAGCAGGGATCTTGCAACCCTATGTATACAGTGTCAGGTCGGACGAGCAGTCAGACAGTTTTAAAATAGCAAAAATAATGGCTTTATTAAAGGACAAACAAACAACAGAAAAGACACCACAAGCACGCAGCTAACTAGGAGATTAGAAATGGGAGTTTTCGGGGGGAAATGGGTGCTATGACACCTTATCTTGTAGTCCTGGAGAAAAGTGGAGGATTGCAGGGAAGAAAGCTCAGCGAGGTTCACTGAGGGGAGCTCTCTGGACAAACCGACAGCAAGGCTGGATGAAACTCAGGAGCGATCCAAGAAGAGAGGCAGACTCAGTTATTGGGAACTGAGGGGACAACTTCACCGGACAGAGCAGCAGTAAGGCTAGATGGAAGTCCAGGGCGATCTGAGGTGTGCTCGGAATCGGGGAGTTTTTATAGGGTAGACTGTGCCTACAGGCCATGCCATGCTCGGTGAGAACAAAGGAAATTTGGAGCGGGACAAAAGCATTGAAAAAGGTCATGTTTTACATGATTAGCTTAGCGCTGGATAACAATAGTATAGCCAGTATGCAAACAGATCAGCATTGAGAGGGTGCCGGCTCAGGGCCGTGCGTCTTTGTGTAAAGTCGCACTTAAGCAAGGTGTGTCTGCAAGAAATGGTCCCTGAAGCAACAGAATGGCATTAATCTGCCTGCCTAAGTGGGGATTGGAATGTCCAACCATTACTGGCCGCGCCTGTTTACGTGCTTGTCTGGTGGCCCTTGCAAACACGTGGAGCAGGGTGGCAGAGAAAGGTCAGGTGAAGGTCAAATAAGTTTGATATCAAGGCGATATCTAGTGCTATCACCGGGTATGTCAGAACCGTGGTAACACTGTCCTTGTGGCATAAGTCAGAGTGGGATGGATGAGTTTTTGTGCTTTGTAAACCTGCAGAGCCAATAAAGTCCTGTGTGGTCGAATTCTGGATTGTATCTCCTTGGCAGCCGATGGAGCCAGGGAGTTATAACTTGCTCTTTCCCTTGGAAGAAGTGGGTGGAGTTACAGGGGGCTTGAATGCTCTTCCATACATAAACAGATCAGAGGTGTATCTAACATAAACAGTGCCTAGGGCAAGTGGGGAAGTTGCACCCCTACCACCAGGGCTTCCTCCTCCTCCTTCTCCTCTGCCATTTCTGGCCCTGCTTTTTTGTGCCCCCAGCGTTGGCATCTGAGGCATGTACCCTACTTGCCCTGCTCTAGATACGCCTCTGAAACAGATATGTGCAAAGGACTTGGGTTTTTGTTTGTTTCCATATCCAAATACCTCATTTGTTTAAATACTCATTGGCTGAGATCACATTTGGTTTGATAAACATTTGCTAATGATGCAGTTGTTTTGTGACTCACTTCAGTGTGAGGCTTTTGTTTCTGCTTAATTTTGATTTGATTGGCACCTGCTGTGGTTGATTGCACTTGTGGCAGCAGCAACACTTGTTTTGCTGTCTGCCATTCCACCCCCACATCCCATATGCTTTGTATGTTGTATCATCTGTGCTGTTTGGTGGGAGAAGTGCCTTCCCTCCCAATGGCAGCCATCATTCCATTGCACTCACCCTATCCTCCAGGCCGATGTAATGCTTAGACATATATAGAAGAAAATGGTCACTATTAAGAGCAGCCATCTGATTCAGTTCATCTGATTCAGTTCTCTTGTCTTTGGTGCTCTGGATAGGTAAGCCCCACTCCACCCCAGTGGCTCACACCTTCCCCTATCTTCATGCATTTCCTTCAGAACGAATGACAACTGAACCAAAGAGGCCTCATTACATCCAATTTTAAATTCATCCCAAAATAAACATGTATAGCATTTGTCTTACACATCCAAAACCCAACAAGGTCAAAGAGAACCTAGAATGGAAGAAACATTCATGTCTGAGAGTTGTCACAGGATAGCGGTTAAGGAGTTGGGCTGGGATTCACTGAGCTCACTGAAACTCACTAGCAGACCTTGGGCCGGTCATTCGCTCTCAGACTGGCCTACTTCACAGAGTGATTGTGAGGATAATGTATGTCGAAGGAAATGTGTGTACACCACTTTGAGCTTGTTAGAGCACTTTGTGCTTGTAAGGCACAATATCAGTGAAACAGACAAGTTGGAATAGAGAAGCTGATCTCAAATTCAGCTGTGAGTTTCACTTGTGGTTTTGGTTACAATTCAAGCAAAAGTGTTCTACATTAGTCCTTTGTCTGTCAATATTGTTGTTGTCGTGTGTTCTCAAGTCATTTCTAACTTATGACATTGAGGTGAACTTATCATGGGGTTTTCTTGAGAAGATTTTCTCAGAATGGGATTGCCACTGCTTTCTTCTGAGGCCAACAGTGTGTGACTTGCCCAAGATAACCCAGTAGGTTTCCACGGCCAAGATGGGATCTGAACCTTGGCCTCATATATCATAGTCGGGCACTCAAAACACTATACCATGCTGGCTCTCTTTATACCAGTATATGCTACTTAAATTAAAGCCAATCACACTGGTCATTGCCATTCAATTCACTAGTGTATGATGGCCCTGAATTAGATGTGCACTGTTTTGGATAACAACTGGTTGGGATAGTTATGGAAAACTTTACCTGGGGAGGCTGCTTATGATTAGGTAGGAATAAAATTTAGACAATCTTTTAATCTCTGAAATAGGAGCCCCAAGCTGTTAAAATCAGAGCCATATTTAGAGTAGACCCAGTGGCCTAAATCCAATTGTTAGTTCTAGGTAGCATAAACCCATTGAATCACTGAAAGTTTCAGAAATTTTGACTTACCAACTGGATGGATTCACAGAGTGTGAATGTGATGCTATCTGTGCCTGGTTTTCTCCAAATTTTAAATTTGCAATGCACATGGTACACAAAAGAGCTTTCTTTCATTCCCACCATAGTAACACAAGTGTATCTGGTAAGTACAGAGGAGAGGGCCTTCTCCATGGCTGATTTTAGGCTGTGGGATTCCCTCTCACTGCCCATCTCTGTTCTCCTTTTGCTCCCAAATGAATCAGTTAAACTTAAGGCCACCTAACTGTTCATATTTACCATTGTCACAATTATTAATGCCACCCAAACCCTACCTTAAAAACCAGCCAGCTGCATTTAACAATGGAGTTACATGGTGATGATAGGTGGGGCATGACCAACCCACCCTCCTGCCAATGAGTGATGGTGTGAGGAGCAGAAGCTGGGACTTCGGCATAGTCACAACTCTTCATTGCAACATTTCTTATTGTTGGGAAGGGGCTGGTCACGTTGTCCTGTGCTGGCCCATTTGTGAGAATTGCAGAACTTCATTGTTCAGTGCAGTTGGATGGCTTTTAAGGTGGGTTTCAGGGACTGGATTAGACCATAATTATGGTCTATACCATAACTATGATGTAGCTATGCTTCTAATGCAGGATCTTGGCCAGTATTTTTATTTATAGAGGCATTTGATGATGAAATGATTGTGCAGAAGTGTTCCATAATGGGCTGCATGTGCTGTGTTTTTATTGTTATTGTTATGCTTTTAAAATTATTTTATGCTGCTTTAAATTATTGGTGTTTTAATATGATAGCTACTGTAATTTAGGTGGCTGGGATCCTATATGGAAGTTGCGTATGGGGAATTAGAAATGGGCAATTTCATAACGTCCACATCCAGTAGAGGGCTTCTGTTACATTGCTACATAGTAGAAATGTTGCAGAATGGGACCAATACAGAAAAGGAATGATGTACAACAGGACTGATGCACATTGGCCATGAATGCAGATTGGTCTTACTGCGCATTGGGCACCAATGGGCATTGGGCACTCTTGCCATTGTTACAATATACATCTTCACAGTTCCCTAACAGGATGTCTTAGTGCCTGTGCTACTTAGCTAAGTATATGTAAAGTTATGTAAAATGTGATACAGGATTCTGATTATTTTTGTTTCTCTTAACTTCTTATCTTATCATTATACAGGTTTTCTGTTGTATCTTGCTTTAACCCTGTTGTAAATCACTTTGGGTCTCATGGTAGGAGAAAGGCAAGATATAAATTAAACATAAATAAATAAACTAAATTAAATAAATAATTTGCTACTTCATTTTGGTGGTGAATTGGATTCATAGCTGCTGGGGGAACTGACCCAGAGCGTTCTTTGGGCCAGAGAGAGAAATCTTGAGTGACTTCTCTCTCTATCCCCTGCTTCCTCTGCCGCCTTTGCTGTCCTGAATCTGGGCCGTTTTGCCCTAGTTTACTATTCTGCTGAGGCTGAAGTGACTGGCTCCACACTGGAGCAGAGGTGCATTATTCCAGCTTTTGCCAGTTTCAACTCTGACTGGGAGGCATGCTGGAAGCCAGACTCACACTTTGTTACCTCCTTGGTAACAAAAACACAGGAGGGATTATGCAGAAAGAAATGCCCTTCAAGGTTAGTTTGCTTCTCATTTCTGCTCCCTGAGATGAGAAACCTGCTGAAAGTTTGAGAAATCTGAAATAAGTTTCCAGGGCATTACAGTCCCTTATTACTGCTGTTTGTTTCTGAGACCAGAGGGATTATCTGAATCAGTGAACTGAGAAATTCTATCATTCTTGCAAAAATGGGTTGAAATAGAGGCTGTTTGAGGCACAAGGGAGCAATTAGAGTGACCTTGAAGGCCCATAAGCATAGCTCCTGGGCAGGATGGACACCTCAATTAGGGTTTCTCTCTGCAGCTGGAGGATGGGGTGGAAAGGTTGGAGATGACCAAAAGGGCCCCCCCATTGGAAGCTGAAATCCCAAAGCCAGAAAACAAAAGCTCTATCCCTCCCCTACTTCCCCTGGAAAATACATAGAAAACCATGGAAATTGCAATCTTGCTTCTATATGGCTTTCTATCATATTTGCTGAACTTTTTCTCCTCCAACCTAAAATGCATTTCTGCCCTGTTTCCAGCTCTGCCTTGTCAGGCTCTCAAGTCAAACCCTGACTTCTTCTTGCCCCCAGGAATTAAACTCAGCATAGAATGGACAATGTTTTATTTCATTTTATTCCCTGTAATGTGTTTTTCCTCCCTTGCCTGCTTGTGTATGGTCTGTGCCATGATTTAGTTTCAGCTTTGAACCTGCATCAAGGGGCAGGTAGGAGGTACCGCTTGGGTCACTAGATTGTCACCTGGTAAGATGGTGTTTTGGGGGCTGTTTTTTCTTATGTTTTTCTCTCTGAAAGCCTGTGCGCACATGCATCACTGCATGATCTTGCCTTGGAAAAAACATTTGGTCCTTGACTCTGCATATACCTGTAGAATCACAGCAGGTCTGATGGGTGGGGGGAGGGGGAGGGGGAGGAGACAAACTGGGGTGAAGGGGAAGGCAGATAAAATTAGATTTTGGTAGGAGTACCTTCTAAATGCAAAAGGGATGGAGTTCCATGGAAGCTGATGAGGCTTCATGCTTCTCTAACTCTACTCCCATTAAGATTCACTTACAATCTTATGTGTATACACCAGGGAGTAAAATACTCTAAAAGCACCAGATTCTGCCTTGTCTTGGAAGCTAAGCAGGGTCAGCCCCAGTTAGTAGTTGGATAGATTGTCTTCTATCAGGCTATATTTCAGAGGAAGGCAGTGGCAAACCACCTCTGAGTATTCCTTGACTAAGAAAACCCTATGAAATTCATGGAGCCACTATTAGTTGACAGGAGACTTGAAAGCACAAGTCCTATACTGAGGCTTACATCTAAGTAGATACATACTGGATTGTGCAATATAAACCAGAGGGAGGTGCACAAAGCAGTCATTCAGAGTTAAGGTGGTGTTTAAAATACAAATAAAAACATTACAAATAAACAACTTGACAAGATACCCAAATCTATGCATATGCACATAAGTAATCATATAAATATAAAAATTAACCTATATAAGTGCACAGATATAGACATTTTCTTTTTTAAAAAAGAAAATGGGGCTTCCCCTCTTACCAGTCTATGTGGCCAAAATGTTATGGTATTTCATGCAAATAAGAAACCCACATACACATGTGAATTTACCCTGTTAACAAACCTATGTGGCTGGCAAGACCAGCATAGAATCAGACTAAAAACATTCAGTATGAAAAGCAAGGGGCAGACCCGGAGCAAAAATAATCTGATGTGAATTGAGATTATACTCCTGAGAAGAGAAACTAGAAGAAGATTACAAGGGCAGAAAGTTGTAGTTGTTCTTGTTGTTGTGGGTCTTCAAGTCATTGACCACCCTAAGGTGACTCTAATCATGGGGTTTTTTTGGCAAGATTTGTTCAGAGGCAGGGGATTTCTATGGCTGAACAGGGATTTTAAATCCTGGTCTCCAAAGCCATAGTCCAATGTTCAAGCTACTATGCCATGGTGGTTCTCACATGGACAGAAAGTATGAGTTTTGTCATACAGATGACTTGTCTTCTTGGTCATTCTGAGTACTGTATCTAGTTCTAGGTGCTAAATTTTAGAAAGATACAGACCATGGATGGGGGACCTCGAGATTCCCATCTCATCACAGATAACTGGATACGTAAAGGTAATTAAACTTTGTTTTAAATAACTGTGAAGAGATCTAAGCTGTGCATCTTGCAGGCACTTTCCAAGAGGCTGCATGAAACCAAACTGCACTTTGCAAGCTAGGCATTTTTTAAGGCCTGGTGGGAAACTGTGCAGATTCATCAGAATTATGCCTGACCCTGCCCACTTCGCTTGGTCCTCCCCATTCTGACACAGGCCTATCCCCTTGTCTCTAGCTACTGCTGGAATGTACCCCTATCCTTCCCAAATTAGATTTGGTTCCAGGGACAGAAACAGGATGTTGTCAAATAGACAAGGACATGGAAAACAAGTACTACGTGGAAAGGCTGAAGGATTGAATTAGGTTTAGCCTGGAGAAGAGAAACACAAGAGCATTGTTCTTGAAGAGCTATCACGTAGAACAGGGATGGGTAAAAACTAGGCCAGGATCTACTGGTAGATCTTTGGGCCCAGGATCCAACTGGATGCTGAGTCACCTTTTCACAAATGATTGCAGCTGATAGCTTAAAGGGTTCTAGTAAGAAAAAGAAGACAAAGGGTTGTTCTCTGCTGTCCCAGGTGGCAGGACTTGACCTAGTGAGCTTACATTGCAGGAGGACAGATTTCAATTGAATGTTATGAGAAATGCCTTGGTCGAAAGAGCAGTTTAACTATGAAACTGGTTAGCTTGGTGTGTGGTTGGAACTGGCAGCTTCTGATAGAAGATGTTCTAGGTCTGGAATTCCTGCGAGCAGAGAGCTGGCTTCAATGGGTTACCAGAGCCTCTTTGTTGCTATGATTTTGTGGAGAGGAAGATGTTGTCTCATCAAGAAAACCTGAAGACATCTTGTCATTCAGTAAATGCACAGGTGTAATTCAGTTGTTGTGGGAAAATCCAGCTTCAGCTCCTCCTGGCAAAACTTCTGTGGTATGTGGATGCTGAAGACTACATGCAAACACGCTACACCATTTTGTTACTAGAAAAATCCTCTCACTTTGCACTCTCTCCATGCTAGTATGTCTATTACTGAGATGTGAAAACCTGTCAGTTTCTTGTATCTCTCAGAATTCCACTGGCATTCTAGTTCTGTTCAGATTCTGTATCAAGTTAAGATACGTTGGGCTCCTACAGATGGGGCAAATATGTCAGAAAGTGGTGGTATTTGTCACTGTAGTTTTTGAGGGTTTTTTTTTAAATATCCAGGTGACATTTTGGTTGTCTGACAATTTTGACAATTGTTTGACAATTTTCTGGAAATTTCTGGCATTAGTTCATTATTTCATTCCCATCCTCTAGTGGGTTCTTTTTAATTCCAAGATATATCAGAACAAAAAAAAAAAAATCTCCTCCTCCTCCTCTGCCACTGCTCCCGTCTCCTCCTTTCTTTTTAGAATTATAATATACCAGTGCATCAGTGAAAGGCCGCTATTTCACTTTTGCACTATAACCCTAAGAAATTTTTTGAAGAAACAATTTGCCCTTCAAAACATAGGACTGCCTCAGCAAACCACACCCCAGTTTTAAAAACCCTTTGGAACTGACCTGGTGTGGATCCAAGAAACTGCTACAACGTGCTGACCCTGCCCCCAAGAATGGAACAAATGGAAGGGGAAGCAGCAACAAGGGTTTAGGAATTACATTGTCACAGATTACACTTTAGGCTGGTCTGAAAAAGCCCTTTCCTTCTTTCTGATTCCATTCCCTTCTGGTTGCAACCTTCAAGTTCAATGGAAGGTTTTGGAGTTAGAGTAGACTTGCTAGAAGCAGTGTCCCCCCCACACAACTAAATCTACTTCTCCTTGAGGGCAAAAAGTAAAAATATTTAAAATCAGAGTGTCACTTTTGAGGAGGCTAAGAAAAGCCCCTTGAACTTGCTTGTAGCCTGCAGGTGGCACAGTTTCCATCCCTATCTAGATATTTGGAAAATACTTCATAAATACTAAAGCAGTTTATTATGATATAATAAATATATATATGTGTGTTTATATAAATATTACAGGTGGATTGAGTCAATCAAGGAAGCAATAGCCCTGAGTTTTGCAAGACCTGTGCAGAGTTGTTCATCACACAGCCTTTTTCAAGTCTCATTCATTTGATCCATGGATGCAGGGAGAGGAGAGCAAAATAAGGATATTGTCCCCTGAATATGAATTCTGCCTCCAATAAAATTTTCCTTCAATCCCCAGATTTCTAGCACTGAAGTAACTTAAAACTTGGTTGAACATTTAGAAATACAATTTAGGCATCTAAAGAAAAGGGGCAGGCAAAATAAACAAGGAAATATGAACACAAAAAATAAATAAGTATTCTAGGTGTGAACTATTTCCAATATCTCACTTTCTGCAATGCTAGAAACGTAGGGACTGGATGAAAAAATTCATGGGGTGGCCAGAATTCTTATTGGGGTGAAATGTTCTCATCCTCTCTTCTAGCTACACCTTAGGGTTGCTATAAGTCAAAGTTAACCCGGTGGCAAACAATGACAATAATATACAATAATATAATAAACATATATTTACACATTTTTACATATTTTACTTCATTTTATATCTATTTTTGTCTATTTCATCTATTATTTCCAAGAAGATCTATGCACTTTCCCTCATCCCCACTGGCTATGCAGCCCTTTGAGCATGCTGCTGACTGGAAACACATCTGCTCTGGATCGAGATAGAGCAGGCAAAGGACCTGAGAGGGGTAGAACTCCCTTTGTATATGAGAGAGGCAGTGATGCTTCCTGGACTGTTGCCTTTCAGTCACTTGAGAATCAGGTCAGGTTGCCTAGCTTTGGCTGCTGTCCAGAAGACAATGAACAGAGTGAGAGCAACTGGCCCGAGGGATGTTAATTTCAAGAGTGCCAAGTGGAGAACCAGGTGCTGTAAGGTGAGATCTGTTTGCTTTGTACCGTACTGAGCCTTGCAGCTGAATGACCTTTTCTGTGCGTGGCAGGGCAGCATGAGAGAGGAACAGGAAGTCTTTTCTTTTTCCCCATATTGAACATTAAAACTGTGATCTTAAGCACACGCATTGAGGCAGGGGTGGGGAATGCATGACCTCCCCATGTGGTTCTGACTGCAGCTCCCATCAGCCATAATTAGCATCATGAATGTGTGGGATGATAGGAGTTGCAGCACAGCCGCATGTGGTGTGGTGGTTGATGGTGACATCTGTGTCACTGAGACACTGAAGTTTCTATGGACGTTAGTTCAAATGTTACAACAGCTATCCAAGGTGCCGAACCCTATCTCAAAAGGTTCAGTACCTAAGAGAACTCCTTTAAAGTTCAGACTACAACCCAGCACAGATTCACCATTCCTCTGATCTAGAGGCTACTAGCCTCCATTGGTCTAAAGAGCAGATGCTCCCTGTCCCTGTCCCGGAAACAAATAAAGCATTGCTGTATGCTTACTTTAAAATAAGTCTCATTGAATTCCAAAATCCTATTTAGAAGAAGGGCTGACTCATTTTATCAACATGTTGTTAAAGATGTGTTGAATGGCATGCACTCCAAATAACCCAGTCTGCTCATACTGGTGTTACCCTGCTTGCTTAGGGGCTTTCTTTAAGAGGATTCCCAAAAGCTGTCAAAATTGTCTCTTGTGGGGAAAAATTAGCTCTGCACTGCTTTAGCTATGCAAAGAGGACAGGGTATTTAGGATCTTTTTAACCCAATGTTTACGGGGTCAAGCCCAGTCAAAAATCACACAAATTGTTCAAATGTAAGTATTTTATTGACATAGATGTAAAGTCCCTACAATCACTCAGCTGCACTCACTACAACAAGCATACAAGACTATAGAAAGTTAAAGTTCATACAGTCACTCAGCTTCACTCACTACAACAAGCATACAAGACTATAGAAAGTTAGAAAGAGATTAAAATTAAGAGAGAGAGAGAGAGACATAAAGGGTTTGATTTAATACTATACCAATCCAGAAGTCTTCAGCTGGGAGAAAACGATCTCAGCCACGCCTTTAGGGGCTGAGGGGAGCTTACCAGCTTCATGGTTTTGCAGATCTGAGAGAACTCCTCACTCCAAAACTCCCAAGACTACAAAACCAAACTCCCAAACTCCGAAAAGGAGAAGGAAAAGGGCCTAGTTATAGTGCTGACCGATGTCCTGTGAAACCAGATGGTTGCAGTTTTTATTAAGATGGATTATTTTCTTTTGTAGTTCAAAGAAAATACAACCAACCATCCTTGTAGTTTCCTGCAAGATCAGTATCTCTCTGGAAATGCATGCCTCAAAGTGTCAAATTCCAGGCTGTTTTGCATTGTTTATTTGTTCTCAGAGAGTAATTGTAAAATCCATTCAAGTGGCCTGTGAGCCATTTACAAGATTACCCAGGATGTATGACAGAAAACAGGGCTCTCCTGCCTACGTGTCCTTCCAGTATATCTCTATGGCTCACTATGTTTGATATAAAATAATTAGGATCCTCAGGACATGGTTTTTAGGTGTATTAGGGGGCTTACACTGGGCTATGTCTGCATGGGACTAGTTGGCTTGCCAACTCTCTCACGTTGACAGAATGCATCAGTCCTTCTACAACTGGCCCTACTATTAGACAGAGTGAGGCAGTTGCCTCATGTAGAAGGTAGCGATGAGACACCGGATGACACGTTGTTGCCTTCTGGTGCAGTGTCATAAGCATGAAGTGAGATTCAACCATTAGCCTTGTCTGTTTCAGTAAATGGAATGGGAAGAATACAATATCTTGGGATATCCATGATCTCGTCTTCTGAATAGGGCTTCAGGTATGTTTGAATGTGAGGTTGAAGCCTATACCATTGAATTCAATAGCTAAATCTATACAAAGCCATGCTTAAAGACCCTGGAAAAGATCTTGCATCAACAGTGAATAGTGTAAATCTCTGCTGAGCTATCTATTAACTGTGCTTTGCTGTTGTTGTGTGTGTCTTCCAATAGTTTCTGACTTAGGGAAACCTGAAGGTGAGGCTATCACACAGTTTTCCTGGCAAGATTTATTCAAAGGTGGTTTTCCATTGCCTTCCTTTGAGGCTGAGAGGGTGTGACTTGCCCAAGGTCAGCCAGTCCATAATTGAGCAGGAATGAGCCCCTGAAGTCCTAGTCCAACACCCAGACCATTACATTCTGCTGGGCCTTGTATTGATTGCGCTACATATATTGAATTTCAGCACTGGGCAGCTAAACCAAAGCACCAAATATGCACTCAAGGATACCAAATGGAACAACAGGAGTGGTTCCACTTCCACAACCTTGAATGGATTGCAGACATTCCACATGCAACAAAAATATCTGCCTGTTTCTCTAAGGAGCTTCTACATTCCTAAGACATCAATAGGACTCAGGCCATTGTATGACTGAAAAAAATATGACAAAGGAAGGCATGTCAGAGATGTATAGAAGTACATGCAGCACTGAAGCAGAGAAGACAAAGATTTCTGCTTCCCAGCTCACACACATTATTCAGGTCATTCAGCTGAATTGATTGGCAGTATATTCAGAAGAATCAAAAGGATGCATTTCTTACCACAGAACTTAATTAATGTATGAAATTCATTAGCACAAGATACAAGGACGAGTGGTAGATTAGACAGCTTGAAGAAAAGTATCAGACCCTCATAAGGCAAATAACTGTTCATGGATATCAGCCCCCAAAACTAGATGGAATGTTGATATCTACAGGAAGTATATTTCAATTTACACTGTTGCGTTTGTCCATGTGATTGCACACACAACAAAATATGTATGGAAAGAGACACGTGAACTCAGCTGCGCGTGAAATAAATAGGCAACCATATCTGTGATTGCCACTGTACTTTTCATTTTTTAAAAAAAAATACTGAAAATTAATATTAATAGAGTGAACAATAATAAAGAAGGGGAAGTAACAGTACAACAAATAAGAAAGTGACTGCCAGTGGGACAGCAAATAGAGAATAATATTTCATTAATTTCTCATGCAGATCAAGGGGACTGTTTTTGTTTTTGTTTTGCAAAAGATGCCAAGTTAAAAGGTTGGTTTCCAAAATTTCAGCAGCTGGGAAAGCAGACAGTATAGCGAAGAGTCTTTATTACAGTAAACAATAAATCAATACCAAGCTGTCTCAAAATCAGTAGTTTCTTTGCCAGTTTCTAACATTATGAGTTGATAGGTCAGCTTCTCTGACAATGCCATTCCCCACATTCTGTCCAGCCAATCCCCAAGAAATAAACTAGTAACTAGCCTCCAGGGCTGGACTATTTCTAAGTGGTCTGTGCCTATTAGTATAGAAATAAGGACTTTATGTGGAAAGTCACAGATTTATCCATGGAAAATAGAAAAGTAGCAGTGATTCATAGAGCATCATTATCTGGTGTGCCAAACTATCTTGTGTCCCAGCTTTTGGGAAAGGATAGGGCACCAAGAAACCAATATAATACCTGACCCAGCACCTGTGAACATAGAGTCAGCTGCCAGCATATACCAACTTGCTATTTGTGCAGAACAGTTGGCTTTTTCCCCCTGTATGTTTGTTTACATGATTATAAGCAGAGACTGGGTCATGTATAGTAAGGCAGCCTCTGAATTATCCCAGATTTCTTTCAGGGACTGGCAGTAATATTACACTACCTGAAGTGAAAAGCAAGAGGGCACCTCTACAAAAGAATTCTCAGACTTGCAACTGAATCATACAGTGGTGGTAGGTCATTATATAATACTACATCTGTGGGGAATAGAACAGTTTAAATGGTGAAGGGCAGGCTGTGTAGAATACATAGATCAGTGCTCCAGTTCTTCACTACACCTCCCAATCTCCAAATATATGTTGCCTGAGGCAACCCCCTCCACAGTCTTCCTAATGGTACACCAGCTTTGTTGTGTTCTAGTAGAGGTTGTACCACCAACTGTTGGGGATGATCTGGTTCTGATTTTCTTCCAAGCACCAAAGGATTGGACTAGCTGGCTGGCTCATAAGGCCTTCAAACTCTATCATTCTATGGTTCCATGACAGCTACTGGAGAAGAATGTGGGACAACCATCTCCATATTACATCTGTGAAGCATCTATCTGAGCATTGCTAGAGATACTGTTGACACATTGACTTTGCTGTTCAGTGTTTATGTTCTTGTGAATAGTACCAAGAAATACTATTGAATATGCAGTTCTGATGATATTGTGGTTAGTTTGTCTTTCCATATGGTTTTCAGAGTCACAAGGGCTCATAGGACTTAAAAATTATGATTCATCGGAATTGAATGGTACTGTTTGCTGATCTGTTTTTACCAAATGCAAATTGACTTGAATGTTGGAAACTCAAGAGTGATTCATGCATGTGAATAATAATATTAATCCTGCCTAGAAAAAGATCTATAAAACCTTATCTGGAAGGTGTTCTGTTGAGGAAGGCTCTCTGAAGTTAAGTAGATCTGGCCTTGGTGAAACATCTGCTAACCACAGCAACATCACTTTGATCTGCGTGCTAACTGTCAGCATGTCACTTCAAGATCCTTGGAAAAGGAATAGGATTGACCAAAAAAAAAAAAAAGTAAGCCATCAACACGTTCTATGCCATTCACCAGGTTTCAAGTAAAGTACAGTAAAGATGTTCTTCTTAATGTTTAGGTGTAATCTCTTTTCTTGTAATTTTAACCTATTGGTTCATGTTCTAGTCTCTGGAGCAGCCGCAGAAAACGTGCTTGTTCTCTAATATCCCTTCAAATATTTAAAGGTGGCTACCATACCGCATCCCAATCTTCTCTTCTCCAAGCCAAACCTACACAGATCCATGTGCTGTTCCTCATGGGCCTTGGTTTTCAGACTTTCGATCATCTTGCCACCCTCCTCTGGACATGTTCCAGCTGGTCAATATCCTTTTTGAATTGTGGTGCCCAGAATGACAGTGGGCTCCAAAGTGCAGCAAAAGAAGTGAAACATTTTCTGCAGATCCAAGACTCGACTTCAAGATTGTCATTCTGCACAGAGCCACCAAGAAAGTGAGAACTGTCATTGGAGAATTCTTAACCTATATAAACCACCTTTGAAGCCCTGTTGCCAATACTGGTTATGGATTATACAGAAAGAGCTGGTGTTAATCCGGGTTGATAATGATTCTGAACTTTCCATAAGAGCTATATATCCCACCCTTCCTCTCGGTACTTGGGATCCAGTGTTACTTGACATGGTTCAAAGCACAATAAGTTACACAGTGGACAGGAAAAAAAACCAATAAGTTATAATATTAAAATTCAGTTAAATAGATTATTATAGTAAAATGACAATTGAACTGGAAGGTAATCAGGAGAAAACAGAAAAAGTAAAGGCCTCAGTAGCCAATCTTCCAAAAGTGTGCTTGAATATAAAGGTTTTTGCCTGCTGGTGGAAGGATAACAGAGAGACGGTTAGCCAAGTCATCCTTTGGAAGGGAGTTCCCCAATGTAGGAGCAGCCTAGGAGAGATAGAGCATACTTCACACATATTCTAAACTGCTTGCTGTTTTCCCCCTGAAACAAATGTTTAAACCAAATTTACCAATGCATTTGGCAAGAACCCACCTTGTCTCTCCACTGGTATGCCCATGTGTATGCTTCTGGTACAGTAAGATATGGGTATATTCTTCATCTAGGGAGATGAAGCCAACAGTAATTCTGTGAATGGTCGGAAAGCGGTTCTTTAATAAAAGGGCAGTGAGCAGCTGTCATTTCTGCTATACTGGCACCTGTCAGCTGCAATGATTATCTATCATTAAGTGTGGCCAAAATAAAGGGATTGTGATAAAATGTGATAAAATGGGAAATGTCTTGGTTCTGCCTGGGAATTTATGTGTCTGAAAAAGAGGGCATTATCATGAGACATTCTTCTGTTCTACTGGCATTACCTCTTAATACATTCCTAATCCTCATTATAGAATACAGCTACCACTTCATTCCATGCTGCCAGCCAAAAATGTCCTCCAATCAGTTGGCTGTCACTATTCATATATCAAGATTCATGATCGTAACAGATTCAATACTGTCCATGTGGCAAGCTGCCTTAGAACAGCACCACCATCCATCATGTGCAGCGACCTCTGGCATGGGATAAAGAAGCTATAGCAAAGGACTTGGGAAGAAAGGTGGCTAATGGGAAGCAAACTTCTTACAATTGGTGGGAAATCAAAGTGGCATTTATTGCTTGATGTTTAAGCCTGTCTGCCTGTCTGTCTGTCCGTCTTCTATGGTTTCCTGCAAGGAGTTGTGCAGTCAGTATTGTGAAGGTTCTGAGATTCCTGGGGCCCTTTCACACCACAGAATTATAGTGCTATTATTCCACTTAAGATGCTGTGGTTTCATCATATGGAATCCAAGGACTGGAAGCTTGAAGAGCATTTTGAGTTCTCAATGAGAGTGCTCCAGTGCCTCATCAAACTTATAAATCTCAGGATTCCACAGGATGCAACAAAGGCAGTTAAAGTGGAATCACCGCACTACAACTGTGTACTAGAAAATGATCCCTGGATCCCTCATAGAATGACAGGGTCCAGATGTCCTGTGACAGTTTTCAGAAGCCCTGTGTAATCACCAGAAATGTAAAAAAAAAAAAAAAATGTTTTGCAGACTGGAAAGCCCAGAAAGGAAGGAAACTGAATGCATGTAAGCATAATCATGTAATTTGTATGTTTACTGCTATGTATGGCTACAACTTTTATTGGTAACAGCTGTTAGCATTTTAGTAAAGGGTATGGGATCAATCTTGGAACAATGCAACCCCTCTTTTGCCCACCTGCAGGGGGGAAAAACATGTAAGGGCAAGAAATAGGGGTTTGCATAGATGTAAACCAGTACCTTGTCACCTGGGAGTAATGCAGACCTAATGGGCTCCCAGCTGGGCCCAGTTTCACCCTCAAGATCCCTTAAAAGGATTCCCAAATAAGGCAGAAAGGCAAGCAGGCTCTGATCCTCTAAAAAAACATCTGACCCAAAGCCCACACCACCTTCCAAAATTGTGACAAGGAAGATTAACAAGACAATAGTGGAAAATTCAAACATAGGCTTGCTTGATACTGATAATGGCAGAGGCCTTCTTACCAGAACTCAGTGCAGGGTGGGAGTGTGGATAAAAACTGAGCCAAATGAATGTGGTTTCCTGACCAGGGAACCTTTATATTTTTCTTAGGCAGACTAGAGTGAAAACTGTCTGGCATTTAGTCTGTCAGGGAAGTCCTGCCCTGAAGAACCTAGCAGTTTAACTCCTGACTGACTTAGCCAAAACAGCACATGCAAAAGAATCCCCCTGGCGTGTTGCAGCTAAGAAGGCTGAGCATCAAGAAATAAGAGGTCTGCAAGAAGGTGTCAACAACTGTTCCCCACCCCCTCCATGGTCTGCCGATGTTATTAGACTGGTTGTCTGTAGAAGAATATTGGAAATTAGTGACTGAATTAGACAGAAAGTATATTTTTCAAAAACTTGTTTGAACTTTGCCTTTCTGCAATAAAACAAGATGGCAAAATGTCTGTATTCACTTGAATCATGTTGGTAAAACAAGCCTGCTCCCCCATCCAAAAAAAGTCTGCTGGAAGGTTAAGCCCCTTTCTCCAAAGATGCTTCTGCCTCATAGATTTTTGAACAGGAGTGGGGGGAATGCTGTCATGCTAAAAATTAGTGTGATGGGGAACAACCCCACACCACTAAGGGCCCTGTTATCTGCTAAGTGTTCTTAGTGACGGTGATTTTCCCTTCTAGCCTGAGTTCAGTAGCACCTCTTTCCCCATAGCCAAGTGAAGGGAGCAATTGTTCCATCAGTTTGTGGCTGGGCGATATTTTTTGGCCTCACATTGAAATGAAAAGAGAAATTTCTCCAGGAACTTGTAAAAGTGGTGGGGGAGGAAGTACTAGGACAAAAAAATGGAGTGGGAAGGAAACCCATCCCAGCTAAGAAACCTTAGTTATGGTCATGGTGAAGAGTTGCTCCTCTCGCTCTGTTTTTCAGTAGACATTCATCCTATGCAACTTAAGAAAATGTTCCATCCTATGCAACTTAAGAAAATGTTCCATTTTGTTTCAAAGTGCTACAACCTAATACCCAATGCCTGTGTTTCTCCAGTCTTCGTTCAGTACCCATCCCAATGTCAAAGCTGCTAAAATACCTCCAGCTACCCTGAGAAAAAGGAGGAAAAGAGAGAGCCAGGTAGGCATTAAAAGCCTTTCTGAAAAGGACCTTCATTGTCAAGAGGCTTTATTACTGAGGTATTACTGTATATCTAACCTGGAAAGTCTAACTACTGGTTGACCTAAATGACTTTCCAGGTGCTAACTGTTGATAGATAACTTCCTGGTCACTGCTTTTCTGTCTTTAGGCATTTTGGCCTAAATCTAGTTGTTAGTTCTAACTTGAAAAGATTCCACTGAATCAATGGCACTTCTACATAAGTGTTGGTGTAGAGGTTCCCATTGATTTGATAGATCTACTGTAGCTGGGACTAACAATTCAATTTAGCCCTAGCCTTTTAAACTGGATGTGCACTGGGCAGCCCTTCAACTAGAGAGTGCCTTCAAGTAGAACACTATCCTCTGTAAAGTGTGGAACTGAGGGACATACAGTCAAACTTTGCTCAGAGAAATGAAGTTACATGAATCCCCAGAGACAAAACAGTGACTTATTTTTTCCTGAAAGAAAATATACTGTAATGAAATTTTCCACCCCTGATACCATTCATGCCTCACGGGACCTTTTTATTAAGGTTTATTACACAGAAAAGAAAGGAGACCCTGTCCAAAATCACCAAGGTTATTATTTAGTTATTAAACATCTATTTATCCTGCCTTTCTGTGAAAATCCCGATGGCAGGATAGAACAAGCTAAGCAAAACAGTGATTCAGGACAATAAAATGAATACAAGAAACCAGCAGACAAACATGGATCATAACTAAAATAAGTGAGTGATTAAAGGCCTGGATATAACTGACTTTTAAAAAAAAGAGAGAGAGAATTAAAGTGTAATCAAAAAGTAGGAGGCCAATAAGCCAGACATCCACCAGGAGAAGGAAAAAAAGTCACCCTTGCTCAGTGATTTTATAGTTCCCCATTCTGGCTTTTTTGTTTTTTGTTTGTTTTATTTTGTTTTCAATATAGAAAAAACAACATTTCAAGCACCTTCTCTGTGGCCTTGTCGGAGGCACAAATAAATCGTGTTTTAGAAATTCGTTGAAAGGATTCATTGGTCTTATATGACCATATTTGCTGTGGTTAAAACAGGAGTTTGAGGCCTGAGGTTGTAATCACTGTACTTGTAAAGAGATAAATAGAAAAAGACTTCTGAGTTCTACCCTTTTTAATTGTTGATGTTCTGGACAATCACAACAAACTTTATGTGGAACATACTTTAAAACAAAGAGCGCTTTCAGATATGGGAGTCTCAGGATGTAACAAAATTCTGCTTTTCTCTAGCCTGATTCTGACACTGACTGGAAAATGGGAAGGATATATTTGAAAGAGATTAGAAAAACCAAGCAGGCAAGTTGCCTAGTAATGGGGTTCTGAAAATTAGCATAATAGTAGTTTTAACAATAATATCAAGGGGTGAGTTTGAACTTGAGTAGAAAGAGCATGCAGGTGATATTCCAAGGAGGGATGCAGAAGTGATCAGAAAGTCAGGTGTTATAGCCTCTCTTAACCATATTTACTCCAAAGTAAGGCTGCAAAGCACTTACTAATTGTGAGTGCAAATTGAACCCTGTTGGTTCTCTCAACTCTGTCTGTAGCTTTCAATACCATTGATCATGACATCTCCTCGGGCTGGTTATCTGAGTTGGGATGCGGGGTCACTATATCACCATGGTTCAATTCCAGTGTGGATCATCACTCCAGAAGGTGATTTTGGGAGATTACTGCTTTCTTCCTTGGCATTTATGTTATGGAGTTCCACATGACTTGGTTTTATTCCCCTTACTTTTCAATATCTATGTGGTATCTTTGGGAGCAGTTATCTGAGGATGTGGGATAACATGTCACCAACAAAAATTAAACCCAGCTCTACTTCTCCTTGACAGCTTTGGCCTATGCTCTTACCTGGACAGAGAGCAGCAGTTATTCATGCTCCTCTTTGGATTATTGCAATCTGTTGTACGTGGGACTGTCTTTGAAAATGGCTGCAAACTCCAGCTAGTCCTAAACCTAGGGTGGCCAGATTGCTAATGGAGACTCATGAATACCATCACATTATGTTAATGCATTGACATCCTCACTGGCTGCTAATCCATTTCTGGACCCATTTCAAAGCACTGCCTTAAGTTTTAAACCCGAAATGACTTGTGGCTGAATTATCTGAAGGAGTTTTCCTCTCTTAATTAAGCCAGATTCTAAAGTGATTAGACCCTTCTTCAGATGGTTCCACCAAATGAGGAAAGGTGGGTTGCTGAAAGAGAGAGGGTCTTTTAAGTGGTGCCCCCCCATCTGTGGAATTTCCTTCCCAGAGAGGTCTATCTGGGGTCTATACTATATTCTTTTCAGTCTCTTGCGAAGATATTTTTATCTTCCTGGGCATTTTGGGCCTGTTTCTAGTGCTTTCAGACCCTGGCACTCTCTTATCCTTGCCACTAGTGTTACTTCTGATTTTGTTGAGCACTGCTGATTGGTTTATTTTATTTTATGGCTATTTTGCATTGTTAGGATTTTAGTTTAAACATTGTCCAAGAAATTTGGGTTACTGGGTGATTTAAAAATGAAATGGACAACAGACAGATAGTTACGCACTGCAGGCAAATTCAAACAGTTTTGTTTTTACTTTCACTGAGGATGTGAAGAAATTTTGCCAACTGCCTCAGCTTTGTGAGACAACTGGTTAATGATTCTCAAGCCCCCATTAGAGATCTCATCCTCAATATGAAACACTTATTGTGGTGGTGGTGGAAGGTCCTTATGCAATTTGTGCAATAATGTTTCTAGTAGGACTTTCCCAAGGCCATCCAGTCTCCTAGAGTCCTAGTCCAAGACTCAAAGCACTATATCATGCTGACTCTCAGCATAGCCATCCAATACTTCTGCTTTTTAATGCAGCAAAGCATATACATGAAGAAACAATGCCAAACTGGATGCTGAGAAACATCTGCCTCAAAATGTTGGGACAAATGCAGTCTGACAGCCATGAGTAGCTAGAAAAAGAAAGAAGACTACTCCACCCAATTAGCTATGTCATGGTAATTGTGCAGAAAAGACAGTAGGAAGCACAAACTAAAAAAAAATAAAAATAAAAAAGGGGGCTAAACCTCCTGAAGAGTGCACTGTCAATGGAAATTCTGCCTTTAACTTAAAGAAGAGGTAAAGAAAATACCATTTTTTGGCCTCTGTGGAAGGACTCCAAATTTAGAATTTTTGTTAATCAAAATGACCACCGTGCCCTCTGGGAGATCTGGAGTGACAATTCCCCATGTTTTTGCCACCTCACTCTATTTAGACCTGGAGAGGTGCTTTTTCAAAACTGGAAGTAACTACCAGTTCACTTTGTAGTTTAAGAAAAGGACTCTCTCATGTATAAAACACCTGGGGGGGGGGAACGTGCCAAGATCCTCAGGCCCCAGTACTTAGGAGAGGGGAAAACTGAGTTTAAAACATGTTTTAAAATATTATAATTACTCTCACTATTACTATTATTAGTCAGCTATGTAGCTACATAACCATCTAGCTTGACTCTCCAAATCCTCATTTACCAGGCAGCAGTCATTGTGATCTTTATCTACATCTATTCCCCTAGTGATCAGAAAACAGCTGATGGATGTTTCTTCCCCCTCCCATGAGTGATCTCTGCTGTGACAGCCAGAATCAGGGTCTCTGTCCCCCCTTACATCGGTGATTCCTTACATGAGAGGGGTGGGTGGGAACATGATCGAGCTGCTTCCTGATTGACAGAGAATAGACTTGAATTGATTGCAGTGGCTGCTGCCCAGTAAATGGGGGACGGAGGACTTTCACCATTCCTACATATCCCCTAAATTAAAGAATACATAGGGATCATGAATACAAACCAGTCATGAATACATTACTCTAGATCACCCATATGTAACTGCCTTAGTGAATTCTGGTCATCAACAGCAGCAGCAGCAGCGACAAAAACACAATGGAGCCCTCCAAAGTCCTGTGTCCCTGGGGCAATTGCCTACCTCTCACATACAGCAAAAGAACAATGACTGGCAGCAACAGGAGCTTTCTGTCTGGATGCCCACTGGGTGCTGTATGAGATGTAGCAGCTCTAGTGATAAGCATCCTCCCTCTTAAAATTCCTTTTGGGGTGTCTTGAAGGTTGTTTCACAGATTAAGGGTTTAAATTTGCTGTTTACTTTGTAACTGATCAGAAAAGAAATGAAATTGTCATGCTAATATATTTTAATTGACCCATTAGAATTGCTAAATAAAATAAATTTTCACAGGCAGATGCGTCCAGCGAAGCGTGAACTTTTCATTTCTCATTCTTGGTTAGCACAGAGCAAATTATTATTTTTTCGTGCCTTCCAAGAAGATTTAAATTACAAGTCATTGTCTCACACCCAACGTCTTCTGTCCCTTTTACATACACACCTATGTATTTCTCTGGCTTGGGTTGTTTAGGTGTTCTGGGAGGAGCCAAGGGGAGATGTTCAGGATAGCCTTTGCTCTTCAAATGCTGTTAGAGTGCTTCTTCCTTCTTTCCAGACTATTGACCTGCCTTGCTGGCTGGGGTTAAGAGGAGGCAGAACTGAAGAGGATCTGGAGAAGTCCTCACTCCTGGTAACTGCTGGATTTTCTTTTGGTGGAGAGAACACTACAGTCTTACGTAGAGTGGGAAAAGTTACTTTTTTGGATTACCCAAATTCACCCAGCATAGAGTATCCATCCTGGCTAGAGGATTCTGGAAGTTTTAAAAATCAACTTTACCAGGGCCTTTCACATCACACAATTATTGCATTAGGATTCCACTTTAATTGCCCTGATTGCATCTTATGGTATCCTGTGATTTGTAACTTGGTTAGAAGCATTGGAATTCTCTGGCTGAGAATTCTAAGTACCCCTCCCTAAACTATGTATCTCAAGGTTTCATAAGTATTCCCATTGTAGTTAATGTGGAACCATACTGGTATAATTGTGCAGTGTGGAAGGGTATAAGGTCATAACATGAAAACATAAGACATCAGCCATTTCAGACCAAAGGTCTGTCTAAGTCAGGGGCAGCAGATGTGCAGTTCTCTACGTTTTCAGACTACAACTCCAATCAGACCTAGCCAGCATAGCCAATGACAAGGAATACTAGGAGTTTCCATCCAAGAATGTCTGGAGATTCATACTTTGCCCACATATCATGTTACTTTGTTTCCCACAGTGGCCAGCCTGATAATTACATGAAGCTGTCATGACCCAGACATCAGATCCACTATGATCAAGCAAAGGTTCTAAGGGAGTGGTTCCCAACTTTAGGTCCTCAGATGTTCTTGAATGACATTTCGCAGGATGCCTGACCTTTCAGCCATGGTGACTTTTGGGAGCTGAAGTCTCACAGTTTTTGGAGATCTGAGGTTGGGAACCATTGACTCTAAGGCAGGGTGGGCAGCTCCCACCATTCTTCATCATTGTCTACACTATTTAGGGCTTATGGGAACTGTGGTCCAACAACATCACAGTTCCTATAAACTGCTTTAAGGGCATTGAAGAGGAAAAAAGGCTGGGTCCAGGAATTACATTCAGAACCCTGACAATAGCTACTAGTCATGATGGCTACAGATTGTCTGCAATCGATATGAGAACCTCTGTGAATACATCCAAAGTTGCCTCTCAGTTGTGGAGAATGTGAGTACGAGAGTGCTATTGCACTTGACTCATTCCATTGTTGTGGAGTTCGAGGAAGGCAGGCATTTGGCTGGCTGCTGTGGAAACAGAATGCAAGATGAGATAGACCTTTGGCTTGTTCCAGCAGGGCTCTTTTTATGTGTTTATGAGAGAATATAAAAGGGCAGAGAAAAATATGGGACTCCTTGGAAGAGTGACAGAAATGGGTATTCAAAAACGACAAAACAACAGACATTCCTTCCAACTCAAGATATCCAGGATATACCAGAAACTTCCATGCAAGGAGAACTACAGGTGCTGGGACCTTTTCACATCATCCAGTTATAGTGCTATGATTCCATGTTAACTGCCATGGCAGCATCCTATGGAATCCCGAGACTTGTATTTTAAGGAAGTCTCCCACCTCGAATTATCAGCCAGACAGCTGTAGTGCCTCCCCAAAAGACAAAGCCCATAATTCCGTAAGATGCAGCCCGGGCTGTTAAAGTAGAATCACAGTGCTATAATTGTGTAGCAGTGGTGGAGCTTGGAGTGTGTGGAGCAGGGCGGGACTATGATATGAGGGGTGTGGCTACAGGCCAGGACGCCCCAAAAACATTGCTGCCCGAGGCAAATCGCTCCCCCCTGCCCCCACATCCCTATGTGACTGTTGTGTAGTGTGAAAGAGATCCCAGGCTGTAATTCTGCAAAGCCCCACCCCCACCCCTTGGTGCAATTAACGTTAGAAAAGAACGCCCATTGGTACCAGTGGAAACTTCCTCTCAATGTAGGAGGGAGAGTTAAGATAGGGGTTATGGCAGGGGAGGGAAGAAAGGGATTTCACATCCTCATGTACTGTGGGTCTGATAAGAATTACCCCAGCATTATCATGACAATGATCATCATTTATCAGTCACAGTTGGTAAACACCCTGTTAAAGTAATGCATCAGCCAGCATGGTGTAGTGGTTTGAGCACTGTGCTATGATTCTTGTGACCAGGGTTCAAATACCTGGTGGGTCATCTTGGGCAAGTCATACTCTCTCCGCCTCAGAGGAAGGCAAAGTTAAATCTGCTCTGAACAAACCTTGTCAAAAAAATCTTCATGATAGATTCACTTTAGAGTCACCATAAATTGGAAACAACTTGAAGGCACACAGCAACAACTACTATTTTTGGATGCTTATTTTTAGTTTGAACTTTGCCAAGACTCATTGAAAACTGCCCATGGTTTTGTTGTGTCCATGCCTTGTACTCTTGTTTTCCTCTCTTGATTCTCCCCATGGACTTTGTTTAGAACAGCGTTGAAGCCCACAAGCTTAGTTGTTGCCCAGACTAGCAGCTTTAAAGGACATTATCAAAGAAGACGGAACCCTGAGCAGCTCTGTTAGCATTCTTGCAGAAATGCATGTTGTTAATAATGCACTTTTTCTTTGACCCCAGTCCCCTATGGACATCATTTCCTAAAGTTAGGACTGCAAGTATTACAAGATTTGTAGGAAATTTTTATTCACAGAGCCTCAGAGCTGTGCATAAAATATAGGGGAATAGTAGCAATGACTTATCTGAAGGAGCTGCTCTAAGTGTGTGTGTGTGTGTGTGTGTGTGTGTGTGTGTGTGAAGGGAGGGAGCGAGGGAGAGAATCAGAGGGAAAGTGCTGTGAACACTTTAAATTTGCTGTGTTATAGCTAATTTTTGTATATGTAGTATTTATTTCAGGAGTAAGCAAATTGTGACTTGCAGACTGTGTGCAGCCTCAAGGCTGGTTCTATGGGTTGATGCCCTCATGTTAAATTTTGTTATTGAGAATAAAGTTTTTTCCACTTCTGGACATGTCCAGGAACAGCACTTGTGTATTAAAGTGAGTGCTGGGCCCCTTAACCCACCCCAAACTTTAAAAAAAACAAACATCTGAAATCAGAAATGGACTTCACTGCCTTTTCCTTTTTCTTCCTTCTTATTTCTGGGCCTGCCCCAGCCCATATAGTTCTTGGAAATGAAAAAATGGCTCTCAAACTGTCTAAAGTTGCCCACAGGACTGAGGAGAGGGAGCAGGAAGTCCTGAACAGTAAAAAAGAAAACAATACATTATAAGGTATGTGTTTGTACCTCAACAGACCAGAATTCGTCCCCCACCGCCCCCACGTGACCACGGGTGGCGGGGGGGATGTTTCTTTGCCGCCCTCCCGCGAGAGGAGAGTGGTCTCAGGGGGAGGCGGGGCTGGAGGGGGCTATTTATGGCCACCTCACCCCTCCCTCGGCCTCTTTTCGATCGCTGCGACCCACCCTCCCTCCCTATGGTTTCAGTGTAAGATAGCTGGTCGCTTCGGGGCCGGGTAGGAATTCCCCCCCCATTTTTGGGGGGTTTTTTCACCTACCCTACACTGCGCCAGGGGTTGGGTAATTGACTCTAGGGTGGTGTCTTAATTTGGTATTAAATAGGGTCGTCACAGATAAATTATCAGTTGTCAGGCCTGGTATGGGGGGGGTCTAAGGGGTCGGCAAGTACCTATGGCACCCTTCGGTGTAGGATAAGCCTATCCTTGAGGGGGGACCTGGGCTCACCCTACTCGTCCTGCGCCAGGGGGATGGGCATTCGGGGCTCACCTCACAGAAAAGGGCCTGCCAAAGTCTTAATCCATCGTCAGCGGTTGGTTTTGGAGCCCGGTATCTCGCCCCGGGCTAGGGAAGATGGTCGGGATGTGACCCTTGCCCTAGTCCGTAAATGCAGTTACCCCCCCTTCTTCCTCAGGTCAGAAGTTCAGAAGTTCAAGTTCAAGCTCAAGCTCAAGCAAGTTCAAGTTCATTTTC